>JAJOOR010003893.1:0-77820 GCA_036250505.1 Solanum acaule | reverse complement strand
GTCCGGGCAGCAGAGAGGTAATTCAAACCGTTCCTCCTTTCAGCAAAGGCAAAAGGGACCTGCTCCATCATCTGCTAGAGCACCTGCACCCAGATACAGAGGTGAATTTAATGTTCAGAATTCGAAGGACTTCAGGGCTATACCAGCACAATCTTTGGGTAGTGTGGCGCAAGGGAGTAGTAAGCCTCCTGCCTGCGCCAAGTGTGATAGGAACCACTCAGGTATTTGTCGAGAGGGCTCCATTGGTTGTTTCAAGTGTGGTCAGAATGGACATTTCATGCGAGAGTGTCCAAAGAATAGGCAGGGTAATGGGGGCAATAAAGCACAGTCTTCTTCAGTTGTTCCCCCAGACAGGACGGCACCTAGAGGAGCTACTTCTAGTACCAGTGGAGGAGCTATTTATGAATGAATTTTTTTTTGAGAAAATATCTTTTATTTTTACTAGAGAGTAGAAAATAAGTTTTGAAATTGAAAATATTTTTTAAAAATAAACTTATGTTTTTGGGGGAGGGTGGGGTGGTGGGGTTGGTCACGGGGGTGGAGGGGTGTAGGGGTGAGATGGAGTAAGATAATAAAATTTTGAAATTGAAAATATTTTTAAAAAACAAACCTAAATTTATTTAATTTTGGAGGGGGTGGGCGGCTGGTAGGGGGCTGGGAGGGGGGAAGGGGTCGCAGGTAGGGTGAAAAAATAAAAATTTGAAATTGGAAATATTTTTTAAAACAAACTTTAAATTTTTTTAATTTTGTTTTGGGGGGGGGGGGGTGGTAGGGCGGCTGGCGAAGGGGTGGGTAGGGGTGAGGGTGGGGTAAAAAAATAAAAAATTGAAGGTGAAAATATCTTTTAAAAACCAAACTTAAAATATATTTTTGTGGAGGGGGGTGCGGGGTTGGTAAGGGGCTGATAGGGGGTCGAGGGTAGGGGTGGGGTGGGGTGAAAAAACAAAATTTTGAAATTAGAAATATCTTTTAAAAACAAACTATATTTTTTATTTATTGGGGTGGAGGGGAGGGTAGGGGTGTGCGTGGGGCAAAAAAAACTTTAAGTTGAAAATATTTTTTAAAAAATAAGCTTTAAATTTATTTTTTCAACAAAAAAATTATAATTTAAAGTTGGAGGAGAGTTTTAGAAAATATTTTCCTTAATTTTTGAAGGAAAATCATTTTCCTTAAATTTGAGGAAAATGGTTTGATTTGGAAAACATTTTCCAAAACATTTTACCCAACCAAACTTGAGAAAATTGGAAAACATTTTCCGAAAAATATTTTCCTTCATACCAAACACACCCTCAATGTCTTTGTTTCTCAAATAGAAAAGGAACAAGAGGGCCGCCGGGATGGCAAACACCTACCTTTCAAAGTCCTTTGACAAGACTCGAAAATAGAAAAAGAGGATCACACAGGTCCAAGATCCGAACCTACACAAATGTAGAAGTGAGGAGTGAGTACCAAACAACACGGTACTCAATAAGCAACCTACTAAAGAAAGTAATACTAGATAGAATCGAGTGCTCCTTTCATCCAAACCGAACCTCTTCAAACTACAACCTGCATAGAAATCAAACCAACCTAACAGTTCCATAATACACAGTTCACAAGGCTCAATAATCAAAGTTCAATGGTCACATTTCAACAACCAACAGGTATCAAGTGTGTCAACTCACAAGTATCAAGTAGATCACTCACAAGCATCAAGTAGATCACTCACAAGCATCAAGTAGCTCAATCACAAGTACCAATTGCATCAAGTTCAAGTATCAACTTCAACAAATCATGGTAATCAAACACTTGTCGAAACTATTTCCCTTCGGCATAATATCACTAGCCAGAACCATATTTCATACATTTTATGCCACATCACTAGCCGGAATTATTTCCCTTCGGCTTTATATAATATCACTTGACCGAACTATTTCCCTTAGACTTAGTATCACATCATGTCATGACCCAAAGTAGACTCTAGGTGTAACATGGAATATAGGACCCCGAGAGGCCCTAAAAAGTCACTTAGCATACATCATACAAAATAATAGAAACAAAAGTGTTTAAATGTAACATTTCATATAAGAGTTTAACAAAGTGGAAGTCTAAACATAAGTCTCAAAGTCATCTATTACATCATAAGGAAAGTGATTGAGACGTAACCCATACATCACATGCAAAGTATGAAAATAAAAATGACATACATGAAAGCGATAAAAGAATCTTGGCCCTCGGATCTTGAGGACTCACCAATCTTCAAAGCTCAAACGAATCAACTAGCCATGTGTATGAGGAATAGGAGTGTCAGACCCTACATTGGTGAAACAATGTAGGCACAAGTATGCATTAGTACATGGAATGTACCAAATATGATAGAAATGCATAAGAGTCATGAAAATCAGGCTAGAAGAACTTTATATGACATGCAATGAGCAAGCTAAATCATAAAATAACATGTTAGAAAACATAAGTCATAACCATGGTCAATGCAATCTAAACATCTTATAAAACACACTTGTGAGATACTTTAGAGAGTAACCAAGAGCCACTCATAGGCTTTCCAACTAGCCATAGTACCATTGCGAGTTGTCCTTCTTCTTTAATCAGTCGCACCAACTTGTTCCCGCTTTGGGAAGGGAACTTGGTTGGAATTCCAATATTATTGTGGGGAGTTTACCTTTAACCAACATAGACCATGTGAACTATAACATGGAATTTGGTATTTATCCCACACTAAAAAGAAATGTCCTTACTTTTCAAGGTAAGAACTATAAACTTGAGCTAAAGTGGATCCACTAGCTAGTGTCTATCTAAGACAAACCTATGGTAGCACATAGTTATGGGACATGGGTAATCGACGCTTGTCCACTTGGTGCTAAGCATAAATCTCACAGATTAATCATTAATCTTAACTTGTCTTATTATCAATGGAAAGGCACAATTAGTAACTAATCCAAGATAGAGTTTATTTAGAATAGCTCCTAAACCTTTATGCAACTTAGGTGAGAAAACATTTCAACCTTATGAATCCTTTCTGAGAGAAAACCCTTTCACAATCATGCTTTGAGTAGTATGTGAAAAATCCTTTCACAACAACAACAAAATCAATTCTTACTCTCAAGAAACCTTAAATCATTTATATAAATTTCATAAAGAAACATGCATGTCTTCATAAATTCATCTTTCATAGTTCGTAAGCCTCATCATATGATCATAGTCTAGAAATAATGGATCATGCATGGGTTCATGTGAAATCAACTTAGAAGATGCAATTACTTCAATTTATGCATAAAAAGGTAGGAAACAATCAATTGGATCATAATTGAAAAGAACCTATGAAGATTCAATTAAACCCTAACTTCAATTGGAAATTCTACTTTGTAAAATTGGAGAATTTAGGAACTCTTTGGAGGAAAGGACTCCATAGGTGAATACTATCTATCATAGCTTAATGTCGAAAACCCACAAAGATTGGGGGATTGGAGACTTGAAGTTGAACCCTAGCTCTTCTTCTTATTTTTCCTTCGAGTTGAGAGAATTTGGGAGGATGACTTTGGTCAGTTTTAGGGAATTAGGAGAATGAGTTGAAAAATGGCTAATTTGGGGCTTAAAATCATTATATAGGGTTCAGGGTAGAAGACAAAACGGCATAGTTTAGGCATTAACCGATTGGGGAAAAGACTAAAAAGCCTTTCAAAATAAATGTTGACCACTATCTATGGTTTGGACCTACGGCCCGTACTTGTCAACCGTAGAAAGTGATCAAAAACTCTTTATTGGAAAACTTTTGATGGATCCCATGTACGGCTCATAGGTCTTCCAACGGATCGTACATGCAGACCGTAGAACCAACTTTAAGCTTTTAAAATTTTATTAAGTCTGGGGATGACCTACGAGACCTATCTATGACTCGTACATAGAATGACGGACCGTCCTAGTGAACTGTAAAAGGGTACTAGGACTTGTTTCGAAAATTTTATTTTCCCACTTCCTATGGTTGCCATCTACAGCCCGTAAAAGCTTCTACTGTCCGTAGGTAGGACCCGTAGACACAGTCACCAACCTCAAAACTGCATTTTCCTTCTTTTCCAAATCTGAGGTATTACAATATCTTCCCCTTGGGAACATTCATCTTCGAATGGAACTCAAGACATCATAAGGAGAGTAGGAAGAAGGTCTAAAAGCACAACAATAATGCAACTTCATCAACAACACATAACCAAGGAGGAATCATCAACTCCAAGCTCAAACATATTCAAAACACCATTTCATAGGGTATACATGCAAATCACACTCAAATGCATATAATCATGAAGAAATCAATCAATTTACCTTATTTTCTTAAAAATCTTTTTTTCATGAGCATGCATGCATGAAGAAACATGAGAATAGCTAAGACACATAAAACCACACGAGTGAACCATAAGGAACTAGATACCTCAAGCTAAGATAGGGTCGAAAGGAAAGAGATGAGGATAATGGGACTTCATATTGGCCTCGGCCTCCCAAGTATCACCCTCAACTCCTTGATTCCTCCATAATACTTTCACGGATGCAACTTCCTTATTTCTAAGCTTTTTAACTTGTCGGTCCAAAATCTCAATCGGAACCTCTTCATAAGAAAAATTCTCTTCAACTCTCAAATCTTCCAAGGGAACAATAGATGTCGGATATACAATGCATTTCTTTATCAAGGAGACATGGAAAATTGAATGTACCGATGCTAAATCATTTGGAAAATCGAGTTCATAAGCAACTTTACCAGTACACCTCAAAATCTGATATGGGCTTACATAACGGTGACGAAGCTTCCCTTTCTTTCCAAACCTTATCAAACCCTTCATGAGTGAAATTTTTAAGTAGACCTAGTCATGTACATCAAACTCAAGGTCTCTCCTTCTAACATCGGCATAGGACTTTTGTTGACTTTGAGTTTTTTCCAATCTTTCTCTAATAAGCCAAACTTTATCCATAGCCTCATGTACCAACTCAAAAACTATCAAGGCAACTTCACCAACTTTAAACCAACCTATAGGAGATCTACACCTCTTACCATAAAGAGCCTCAAATGGAGACATACCAATGCTTCAATGATAGCTATTATTGTTAGCAAACTCAATCATAGACAAACGATTATCCCAATAACCCTTGAAGTCAATCACACAAGCTCTCAACATATCTTCCAAAATTTGGATAGTATGCTCCGCTTGCCCAAAATTTTGAGGTGAAAGACCGTACTAAGCTTAGCACGAGTACCAAGGCCCTTTTGGAAAGATTTCCAAATTGAGAAGTAAATTGGGTACCACGAGTAGAGATAATGGATAAGGTCACTCCATGCAACCTAACCATTTCCCTCAAGTACAACTTGGCATAGTCATCCACCGACTAAGAAACCTTAATGAGAATGAAATGAGCTGATTTTGTCATACGATTCACAATAACCCAAATCAAATCTTGTTTTCGCCAGGTGCGGGATAAACCCACCATAAAGTTCATATTCAAATCTTCTCACTTCCAAGTAGGAATGCTAATATCTTGGGACAAGCCTCTCGACTCTTTATGCTCAACTTTCACTTGTTGACAATTAGGACACTTAACCACAAATTCCGCAATATCCTTCTTCATCCCATTCCACCAATAGACCTCCCGCAAGTCATGGTACATCTTGGTGGCAACCGAGTGAATGGCATATTGAGGATTATGAGCTTCTGATAAAATCTTCTCCCTCAAATCATCAACATTGGAAACACACAAATGACCTTGATACTGAAGCACACCATCTCTCCCATGGGAGAATGCCTCAACGGACTTCTTAAGCATTGCTTCCTTCAATTCAACCAAATTTGGATCAAAACCTTTCTTGGCTTTCACATCTAACAAAATGATGATTCTGAACCATTATGGATCATAACACTGCCTTTGGTGGAGTCAACCAACTGAACACCCAATCGGGCCAATATATGAACATCTCAAACCAACTCCTTTTTGCCATCCTCAATATGAGCAACACAACCTATTGATAACTAACTAAGAGCATCTGCCACCACATTCTCCTTGTCGGGTGATAGAGGACACTCATGTCATCATCCTTTAGTAACTCAAGTCACCTCCTTTGGTGAAGATTTAGGTCAGTTTGCTTGAACACATATTGCAAACTTTTGTGGTCGGTAAAAGCATCAACATGAACGCCATATAAGTAATGCCTCCAAATCTTCAAGGCAAAAACAACCGTCGCTTGTTCTAAATCATGGATAGGATTGTTCTTTTCATGAATATTAAGTTGTCACGGAGCATAAGCAATAACCTTCTCATTTTGCATAAGAACACACCCTAGACCAACTTATGAAGCATCACAATAAACCACAAACCCATCGTATCCTTCCGGTAAATTCAACACCGGAGCGGAGGTAAGTCTATCCTTCAATTCTTGAAAACTCTTTTCACATGCCTCAGACCATACAAACTTAACCTTCTTTTGGGTCAATGTCATCAATGGAGAGGAAATCGAAGAAAACCTTCCACAAACCTTCTTTAGTAACCGTCCAAACCCAAGAAACTTTGACTATTTGAGGATGACAAACGTCTGGCAAACTCGTAACTGCATCCGTTTTCTTAAGATCTACCTCAATACCTTTTCTGGAAATAATGTGACCAAGAAAAGCGACAGATCTTAACCAAAACTCACATTTACTAAATTTTGCAAAGAGTTGTTGGTCCTTGAGGACTTGCAACACAATCTTCAAATGATCAATATGCTCCTCCTCCCTCTTTGAGTAAATCAAGATATCGTCGATAAGCACAATCACAAACATATCCAGGTATTGTCTAAACACTTTATTCATCAAATCCATAAATGCGGACGGAGCTTTAGTCATACCAAACGACATTACCAAAAACTCATAATGATCATACCACGTTTGAAAAGTCATCTTTTTTTGCCCGTAATTGGTGATAACCTGAACGGAGGTCAACCTTGGAGAAGTAACTCGCTCCTTGTGGTTGATCAAACAAATCATCTATCCTTGGAAGAGGATATTTTTTCTTAATGGTAACCTTGTTCGATTTCCAGTAGTCAATACACATACGAAGGGAACCATCTTTTTTTCGAATAAACAAAATGGGAGCACCTTATGGAGAGATACACGGTCTAATAAAACTCTTATCCAACAAATCTTTCAATTGCTTTTTTAACTCTTTAAGTTCTGCTAGAGCCATACGGTAAGGAGGGACAGAGATAGGTTGCGTATCTGGGAGGAAGTCAATACCAAAGTCTATTTTCCTTTCAGGAGGAACACCGGGTAATTCATAGGAAAACTTTTCTGGAAACTTATTAACAATGGGGACTTACTAAGAATAGGGGTTTCAAAATCTGTATCCCTTACCCAAACAAGATGATATATGCAACTCTTAGAAATCATTTTTCTAGCTTTAAGACAAGAAACAAACTGACCCTAAGGCATAAAATTTCCCCATTTCCACTCTAGGATAGGTTCATTTGGAAACTTTAACTTGACTACTCGGGTTCTACAATCAATAGAAGTATAACAAGAATGCAGCCAATCCATACCAAGAATAACATCGAAATCTAACATATCAATATCTACAAGATCAAAATGTTTGAATCTATGGGATAAGGAGATGGGACAACTTCTATAGACTCTCTTAGCCACAATAGATTCACCAATAGGAGTAGAGACATAAAAAGGGTCTATCAACACATCTGGAAGAATATCAAATCTCATAGCCACATATGGCGTCACAAAAGACAAGGTAGCATTGGGATCAAGAAAAACATAAATATCAAAATGAAAGACTTCCAACATATCGGTATTTACATCAGGAGAACCCTCTTGATCATGACGAGTTTGAAGTGTATAAAATATGTTTTGCTTTTGACTCCCACTAGAACCTGAAAAAAGGTAAGGTTGAGCCCATCGACGATTACTTGTTTCATTCTTAGCAACTGAGGGACAATCCTTTATTTTATGATTCGTCTTTCCACAACCAAAACATGCATGGTAACCAGCTTAGAATTTACCCTCATTCTTTCTTCCACATCAAGCACATGTAGACAATGAAGATCCACCACCATTTCCTCCTTGAGGTTTAGGGTTAGACACTCTATCTTAGTTTAATTAGGAGTCAGATCATTGGAGGAATCTTGATCGGATAACATTTGTCGAAACTTAGAATGACCACGTCCATCGAACCTCGAGTGAGAAAAGTCACCATCGCTGGTCCTTGCCTTCTTTCCCTCCCTAGATCTTTCCTTAAGTTTCTCCTCTTCTATTTGTTGAGAATGAACCATTAGGAGAGAAATGTCCATATTATTCATGAGCATGGCGGTACGATATCTTTTAACCACCATGTCGACACTCCCGAAACAAACTTACTCATCCTAGCCCTAGGATCAACAACCATAGTAGGAGCATATCTAGACAATTGCATGAACTTCAAGGCATACTCATTCACACACATGTTTCCTTGACAAAGGTTGATGAATTCAAGTACGTTTTCTTCCCTCATATCAAGAGGAAAGAACCTACCAAGGAAAGTAAAATTAAACTTCTCCCAATCAAGAGGACCCACGCTATTTCTATCTCTTCCTTCCATTAGTTGAACAATACTTGAGAAACACCCTTAAGTTGATAAGCGCCCAATTCCTCCTTTTTCCACCGGCGTCACTCCCATGATCATCAATACCTTATACACCTCATCAATGAACTCTTGAGGGTCTTCCTTAAACTTGGAAGCATGAAACTCCGAAGGATTCATTATAGTGAAGTCCCTCACTGTAGTTGTCGTCGTACCCATATTTGGGTTCTGGGGGACCACAACATCCCTATTGGATTGAGTCGTCATGGCTTGATCCAACACTTGAAAGGCAGCCCTGAACAAAAGGTCGAACGGACCTTGAGGAGCTCTTGAGGAGCTTCTCGTTCCACATTCTCACCCGCATTCCTTCTAACGTATGCTCTTTGAAGGGCTATATCTTAAAAAGCATCGGATAAGGATTAGGAGAGGGAAATATAGAGTTAAACTCTATCGCTTGACTTTAGAGTGATGAAAGATGTGGAGTTCCCTAAACATCTTATAGCCTCTCATTCATAAATATGGCACGATTCACACTCATGAACAAGACTTTACTCGACATGGCTTATGAGACATCCTAGTACCTTTTTAAGATTTGTGCTCTGAATACCAAGTTTATCACGACCCAAAGTAGACTTTAGGCGTAACATGGCGTATAGGACCCCAAGAGGCCCTACACAAGACACTTAGCATACATCATACAAGATAATAGGAATGAAAGAGTTTAAATGCAACATTTCATAGAAGAGTTTGATAAAGCGGAAGTCTAAACATAAGTCTCAAAGTCATCTATTACATCATAAGAAAAGTGATTAGGACTTAACCCATACATCATATACAAAGTCTGTAAACAAAAATGACATGAAAGCGATAAATAAATCTTTTCCCTCGGATCTGGAGGACTTACCGATCTTCAAAGGTCAAACGAATCAACTAGCCACGAGAATGGGAAATAGAAGCATCACACCCTACATTAGTGAAACAATGTAGTCATGAGTATACATTAGTACATGGAATGTACCAAGTATGATAGCAATGCAAAAGAGTCATGAAGTCATTCTATAAGGACTTTATATGACATGCAACGACCAATCTAAATCATAAAATAACATTTTACAAAACATAATTCATAACCATGGTCAATGCAAGCTAAACATCTTATAAAACACTTGTGAGATACTTTAGAAAGTAAACTTAGTTCATTATTGTGGGGAGTTTACCTTTAACCGACATAGACTATGTGAGCTATAATATGGAATATGTGTCTATCCCACACCAAAAAGAGAAATCCTTACTTGTCAATGTAAGAACTATAAACTTGAGCTAAAGTTGATACACTAGATAATGTCTATCTAAAACAAACCGCTTGTCCACTCAGTGCTAAGCATAAATCCCATGAAATAATTATTAATCTTCACTTGCCTTATTATCCATGGAAATGCACAATTTGTAACCAATCTAATCTAGACTTTATTTAGAATAGTTCCTTAATCTTGATTCAACTTAGGTGAGAAAACCTTTCAACCTTATAAATCTTTTTTGTGAGGAAACCTTTTCACAATCATGTTTTGAGTAGTATGTGAGAAATCCTTTCACAACAACAAAAAAAACATCGATGCTTACTCTCAAGCAACCTTAAATCATTTATATAAATATCATAAAGAAACGTGCATAACTTCATAAATTCATCTTTCATAGTTAATAAGCCCCATCATATGATCATAGTCTAAAAATCATGGATCATGCATGGGTTCATGTGAAATCAACTTAAAACATGTAATTAGTATAATTCATGCATAAAAAGGGAGGAAACAATCAATTGGATCATAATTGAAAAAAGTTCATGAAGACTGAATAAAACCCTAACTTCAATTGGAAACTCTACTTCGTAAAATTGGAAAATTTTGCAGCCCTGTGGAGGAAAGGACTCCACAGGTGAATACTATCATACTGTAATGTCAAAAAATCCACGAAGATTGGAGGATTGTAGACTTGAAGTTAAACCCTACCTCTTCTTTTTCTTCCTTAGATTTGAGAGAATTTGGGAAGATGACTTTTGTTAGTTTTAGGGAATTTGGAGAATGAGTTGAAAAGTGGCTAATTTGGGGCTTAAAATTATTATATATGGTTTAGGATAGAAGGCAAAATGACATAGTTTATGCATTAATCTATTTGGGATAAGACTGAAAAGCCCTTCAAAATAACTGTTGACCACCATCTACGGTTTGGATCTTCTACAGACCGTACTAATCAACTGTAGAAAGTGATCAGAGACTCTTAATTGGAAAACTTTTGATGGATCCCATGTACGGCTCATAGGTCTTCCTTCGGACCGTACATGCCAACCATAGAACTAACTTTAAGCTTCTAAAATTTCACTTAGTCTGAGGCTGACCTACGAGACCTATCTACAACTCGTACATGGAACGAAGAACCGTCATGGTGAACCGTAAAAAGGGTACTAGGACTTGTTTTAAAAAATATATTTTCCATGGTTGCCATCTGCGGCCCGTAGAAGATTCTACGGTCCGTAGGTGTGACCCTTAGACACAGACACCAGCCCAAAAACTATATTTTCCTTATTTTTCAAATCCCATGTGTTACACATCACTAGCCAGAATCATTTTCCTCTTGATTCATATCACATCACTAGACGGAACCATTTGCCTTCGGCTTTATATCACATGCCTCATCATGGTGCACAACAATGTCAATGCAAATACATACATCATAAGGAACATACAACAATTCAAGCAATTCGAGTCCACATTAATGTCATCAAAATATTTTACCAATCAATCAAATATGGTTAACAACAAGGAAATTCACGGAGCATTATGATCAACATGTTGCATTTTCTTTAACCTCTTTTTATTCATTAAGAATTTAAGATTAATCAAGTGGAACAAATATGCCCAACACCTTGTTCCCATTACTCCCCAACAAACACAATGAAAGGAAAATACACGAATCAACTAGATTTACAAGGTTTAGGAAATCACTTGCCTTAATTCAATCAATGTCAATCCAAGAATTGAATCTTCCCCTTCCAAAAAATATGTAATGCCCCACAATCTATTTCAATCAAGTAATCATAGTAAGATTCCAGAAATATCAACTACCAATTTATACATTTTAAAAAATGGGTCAATCAACTCAAAACCCCAATTTTGAAAATGAGGTTTGAATTTGAAAAACTGAAAACATTACTCAAGGAATTTGGAACTCATTGGTGAAAACCATTTCAAAAAAGGAGTTCAAATTAGTTCACAATCACCATTTCACTTTAGAAATCAAGTTGTTGAAAAACATTGTCATTTGCCAATCAAAATCTCAAGTTTTGATATTAAAATCCATAAATAATTAATGGAAAGTGAAATTTTAGAGTCGCAAAAGCTTATCCAAAAGATTTACCACAAGAAATCTCTTCAAAATCGCCTCCAAGGGTTTTACCAAGATTAAAATGGAAAATGGGGCTATAACCCCAAAATTTTAAGGTCAAAAACCTCCTCTGATGTCGCAAAAGCGACTATAGGTTCGCAAAAGTGAACCTTGCAAAAAACTTGGCCTTCTCTTTTGCGAATGGGCCTTCGCTTTCGCAAAGGTCGCGATCACAATTAGGCCCTTCACTATCTCGAAGTTCAGACAACCTGAACTTCGTGGAAGTTACATGTTCCTTGCGAAAGAGGGGTTTGCAAAAGCAATCAACCTCTCACAATCGCGAGGCACACCAGGTATCAAAAAAAAAAACTAGACAACACAAAAGTCATTGAAAGGACCCTCAGGATTCATGCGGAACCTCATACACACAAACCATATATTCTAATTGCTAAGCTTGATGTTCTGGACTTAATGGAACCATCGAAACATGAATTTGAGGTCTCCTTGACCCGTTATCTGTGAAAGATATAAAAAAGGAACATAACGCCTAAAAATACTAAATTAAGCTCGAGACCTCTGAAAATTCAACTGAGACCTCACTTAGGCCTAAAATCATCCCTCGAATCAAATGGAACTCTTGGAATTCCAATTTGAGCATATGAACCCCAAATGTTGACCAAAGTCAACTCAAAGGTTAAATTTCTGTAATTTTCTAACTTAGGACCTCAAATCCTCAAAAATACTTTGAAAATTAAACTGATAACTCTCTCAAACCAAATTTCACATTCTGAGGCTCATGGAATCGACAGAATTTTATTGTGACACTCGAAACTTTTAAAGACCCAAAAACCACTTTTTAACAACTTTAGTCATTCAAATTCAAAACTTATAAAAATTCTCAACGTTTTACACAAATTTTAAAACCAACTTTTCGAGATCAATCAAAAAAGACACAGGATCAATATCGGGAGGGGAAAAATGGTAATTTCACAAAAAATTCCAAAAATAACCAACCAGGTCATTACATAACCCACCACTATAAACCATATTCATCCTCAAACACAAAGCTGAGGATATCTAGCAAGCATATCTGACCTTGTCTCCCAAGTCACCTCACCAACTGAATGGTGCTTCCAATGCACCTTCAGTGAAGCTATCTCTTTAGTCCTAAGCTTTCAGACCTATCTATCCAAAAGAGTTATAGGCTCCTCGCCAAATGAAAAGTTTGGACCCAACTCAACTGAATCAAGGGAAAGTACATGGGACTCATTCGTCACGTACTTCTAAAGCATGGATACATGAAACACAGAATGCACAACTTAAAAGCTAGGTGGAAAGGCCAACTTATTGGCCACCTATCCCACTTGGTTCAAAATCCCAAAAGGTCTAATGAATCTAGGGCTAAGCTTACCCTTATTTCCGAACCGCATCACAACTATCATGGGAGACATTCAGAGCCAAACATGATCACCCTACATTGACACTAGGGCTTGAAATCTCCTATCTACATAAGTCTTCTGCCGACTCTGGGCTGTCAACAGTCTATCTTGAATCATACGGACCTGCTCCATAACATCTCTAAGAAATTTTGTATCCAAAGAGTCCATCTAAACCGAATCAAACCAGCCGATCGGAGATTTACACCGTCTGTCATACAACGCCTCAAATGGGGCCATCTGAATACTAGAGTGATATATGTTGTTGTAGGCAAACTCTGCTAAAGGAAAATGTTGATCCCATCAAGCACAAAAGTTAATCACACAAGCTCGGAGCATATTCTCTAATACCTGAATTGTCCGCTCGGACTGACCATTTGTCTGATGGTGGAAGATTGTACTTAGATCTAACTGAGTACTCAAACCATGTTGTAAGGCCTTCCAGAAGTGGGAGGTAAACAAGGAGCCTCAATCAGAGACAATAGAAATAGGAATTCTATGTAGGCACGAAATCTGACTAATATAAAGTTTGGCTAACTTCTCCCACAGTACACTTCGCCCAAACTGGGATGAAGTGGGCAGACTTAGTCAGCCTATCAACAACCAACCAAATAGAATCATAACAACCCACGGTTTTATGTAGACCCATAATAAAATCTATAGAAATCCGTTCTGACTTCCAAGTAGGAATAGACATCCTCTGAGATATACCTCTAGGCAACTGGTGCTCATACTTGACATGTTAGCAAGTAAAGCACCTAGAAACAAAATCTCAATATCCCTCTTCATGACACACCACCAGTAATGCTGACTCAGATCATGATACATCTTAACCGCTCCTGAATGAATGGAATATCATGAATAATGGGTTTCCTCAAGAATCAGTCTAATCAAATCACCCATCTTAGGCACACAAATTTTGGATCCCTCAAGATACCATTAGAATCAAGGACAACTTCCTTGGCTTCCCCTCCTAACACTTTTTTTCTCGAATGAGATACAACTTCTCATCATCAAATTGGCGCTCATGGATCTTCTCAACCAAGGATTATCGGGCCTCTATGGAAGCAATCAAACCACCGCTCTCCTTAGAAATCTATAACTGGATGAGACTATTGACTAACCTTTGAACATCTCTAGACAAGGATCTCTCTTAACACTGATAGCAACAAGACTTTCCATACTAGCAGTCTTCCTACTCAAAGCATCAACCACCACATTGTCCTTCCCCGGATGATACAAGACGATGATATCATATTCCTTCAGTAACTCAAGCCATCTGCACTTCCTCAAGTTCAGATCTCTCTAACTAAAGATGTACTAAAAACTTGATGGTCAGTAAAGACCTCACAATGTACCCCATATAGATAATGTCACTAAAGCTTAAGTAGAAACACTACATGTGCCAACTCTATATCATGATTAGGATAAGTTTTGTCATGGGTCTTCAACTGTCTAGAAGCATAGGTGATCACCTTCCCCTTCTACATCAGAACACCACCCAAAATAACTCTAGAAGTATCATAATAAATGGTGAAGTCTACACCCTCCCCGAATAAGGTGAAAATAGGAGTTGAAGTCAATAAGGTCTTGAGCTATTGAAAACTCTCCTCACACTCATCAGTCCACTGAAAGCTCCCACCCTACCGATTCTATTTGTTCAAGAGATATGCAATAGTGGAGAAGCTTGGAACAAATTACCTATAATAGCCTATAAGTCCCACAAAACTTTGAATCTTGATAACTAAAGTGGGCCTAGTCCAACCTCTAACTGCCTCTATCTTGGTTGGATCCACCTGAATACCCTCCTTGGACACCACGTGTCCCAGAAAAGCACCAAAATCAAGACAAAACTCACATTTTAAGAACTTGACATACAACTTCTCTTGTCTCAATCTATGGAGCACAATCCTCAAGTGTCGATCATGGTCCTTATTAGTCTTGGAGTACAACAATATGTTATCAATAAAGACTATCACAAAAGAATCAAAACGATGTCAAAACAATCCACTCGTTAACTTCATGAACACTGCAGAGGCGTTAGTCAAATCGAAAGACATCACAAGTAACTCATAGTACACATAACGAGTCATGAAGGCTTTATTAGGGATATCCAATACCCTAATGTTCAGCTGATGATAGCAAGACCTCAAATCAATCTTAGGAAAAAAAAGATGCCCTTGTAGTTGATCAAACAAGTCATCAATACGAGGAAGAGGATACTTATTCTTCAGTGTCTCATTGTTCAACTGTCGCTAATCAATACACATTCTCATGGTTCCATCATTTATCCTCGCAAACAACACAGTAGCACCCCACAGAGAAATACCAGGATAAATGAACCCCTTACTCAACAAGTCCTACAACTGATCCTTCAATTCCTACAACTATATTGGAGCCATGTGATTAAGAAGAATAGAGATGGTCTTGGTGCTCGACTCCAAGTCAATAGCAAAATCAATATCCTTATCTGAAAGAACACTTGGAAGATCAGTAGGAAAAAAATTATGGAAACTCTCAAACCATGGGCATAGAATTCATGAAAGGTAGCTCAACATTAGTATTCCAAATAAATTCCATATAGGACAAACACCCTCTATCAACCAATCTCTGAGCTCAAAGGAACGAGATGAATTTTCTAGGGTAAGTACAACTAGCACCCATCCACTCAACTCTCAGGACATGTGGCATCGCTAAAGTCACAGTCTTAGCAAACAATCAAGAATAACATGATGCAGGGAGAGCTAATACATACCCAAGATAATGTCAAAGTCTACCATCCCAAAAGTGATCAAGTTTACCCAAGTAACAAACCCAACCCAAGAAATAAGACGAGATATATACACTTGATCCACCGCTAAGGACTCACCGCTGGTGTAGAAACATGAATAAGCATCGGCATGCTTTCAAACATCATATCAAATTTATCAGTAAAATATGTAGACACATAAGAAAAAGTAGACCCCGGATCAAACAATACAACGCAGTTCAATGGCAAACTGGGATGATGCTTGTAATCACGACATCAGAAGTCTCAACCTCATGCCTCCCTGGAAAAGCATAACATTGTCCCTCTCGTCCAACACTAGTTTGAGTAGTAGCTTGACCTCCACTCTGTGGATCTGTAGCACCTCGACCAGAAGTCCTTCCGCATTTGCCGAACTGACCTATGCCTCAATCTCTGGTGAGAGACACTGAATCTTTAGCCAAACCAACTAAATAAGATTGCTAAGGTCTTGAGTAAGTCTGTAGAGGAAACGACTCAATAATATTACCTACATCCCCATACCAATAACAAAACCTCTGTGTGGAAGACTATTGTTGCAAACCAGATAAGATACCATGGTCACCTCGGCCTCCTCGGAATGTCTGCCAACTCTCAGCTCCTGGCATAGATGCATGAATATGCCAACAATGTTGAAAACAAATACTTGCTCAATGTGAACCTCTACGTACAGATGAGGCGCCAGAAAATTAATTAGACGGTTAGGCCCTCTTGGGATCCCTGAACACCTCCATAACCATCAAGTCCACCTTATTGGCAATACTCACAATGGACTGGTAGGAATCCCCCTCTCTAGATACTCTGAACATATAAGACCTGGTAGAGAAAATGAACCCTCTCACAAACCTGTAGACTCTCTCCGTCTCATCTAGAACAATAGTCATGGCGTGCCTGAATAGCTCATAGAAATGGGCCTCATACTCAGTCACAGACAAACTGCCCTGTCTCAATTCCTCGAACCTCAAACGACTCTCTTGTCTCATGATTCAAGGAATTAAGAAGTCCTAAGAAGCATCAGAGAATATATCCCACTCTACCGGAGGTGATCCAACAAGTCTAGACCTCTCAAAGGTAATCCACCACTCTTTGGTGGGTCCAGGAAGCTGAAGTGCAACAAAAAGAACACCAAGAGCATCCACCATAGCTACTGCCTCAAGCATTTCATGGCACAACTCAAGAACTTATTAACATCCTCGCTCTTACCACCCTAAAACTGGGTGGTTTCATCTTCTGAAACCTTTCATAACACTATTGATCATGTATTGTTAGAATAACCTCATGAGCAATATGTGAACCAATAGTCGGTGCAAGAATTATTGGTGGCTGACCCACTTGATCATGAATACCTGGAGCATGTTGCTGACCTGAGGTTTGTGCCCCCAATCGAGTGTGAGAACCATATGGTGTACCTACCACACCATCTTGAGAGAAGTTATCTAACACACCAAGCATCCTCAATAAGGTGTCCTGAAACAAAGGAGTTGCATACTTAGGAGGAACCTGGTCCTCATCAACTTAAACATATGGCTCAAGAGAGACCTCTCTAGCTCTGCCTCTAGCTGGTGCCACTCTACGGGGATGACCTCTAGCTGATGCTACTCCATGAGCAAGACCTCTAGCTCTGGCCCTACCTCTACCCCTAGTTGAGGTCTCAGCCTCTTCCTCAAAGGTTGCCTCCCTTCTACCACTGGAAACAGAAGTTCATATCACTACTCAAATTCATTTTCCTTCGCCTTTATATCATATCACTAGCGGAACCATTTCCATTCAGCTTTGTATCACATGTCTCATCATGGTGCACAACAATGTCAATGCAAATAAGCCATTTCACACCATAAGAAAGACACAACAATTCAAGTCTACATTAATGTCATCAAAGCATTTCACCCATTAATCAAATAGGGTTCACAACAAGGCAATTCACAAAGCATTATGATCAATAAGTTGCCTTTTCTTTAACCTCTTTTTATTCATTAAGACTAATCAAGTGGAACGAATAAGCCCAACACCTCGTTCTCAGTACTCCCCAACACACACAATGAAGGAAAAATACATGAATCAACTAGATTTACAAAATTTAGGAAATTACATGCCATAAATAAATCAATGTCAATCCAAGACTTGAGTCTTCCCCTTCCAAATGATATCCAGCGCCCCATAATCTATTTCAATCAAGTAATCACAACAAGATTTCAGAAATAAAAACTCTCATTTCATACATTTTGAAAAATGGGTCAATCAACTCAAAAACTATATTCCAAATATGAGGTTTGAATCCAAAAATCTTTACTCAAAAATATTACTAAAGAAATTTGGAATTCATTGGTGAAAACCTCTTTAAAAAGGGAATTAAAATCAATTCACAATCACCATTTCACTTTAGAACTCAAGTTCTTGAACAACCTTGTCATTTGCCAATCAAATCTCAACTTTTGATGTTAAAATCCATACATAATTAATCAGATATGAAGTGTTAAAGTCACAAAAGCCTACCGAAAATATTTAGCACAAGAAATCTCTTTAAAATCACCTACAAGGGTTTTACCAAGCTTAAAAATGAAAAATGGGGCTAAACCCCTAAAATTTGCAGATGAAGTCGCAAAACCCTTTGCTTTGATGAATAGTCTTTGCTTTCACAAAGGTCGTGATCGCTATCAGGCCATTTGCAATCATGAAGTTTATTCCTCATGGACCTTCGCAAGAATGACATGTTCCTCGTGAAAGTAGGATTCACAAAAGCAATCAACCTTTCACAATCACGAAGCACACTAGGTATCAGAAGAAAACCAATCGACACAAAAATCAATGAAAGGATCCTCGGAATTCGTTAAAAATCACGTACACACAAACCATATATGAAAATTGACTAAATTTGATATTCTGGACTCAATGAACCATCGAAACACAAATCTGAGGTCTCCTTGACTCGACATCCATGAAAGTCACAAGAAAGGAACATAACGCCTAAAAAGGCTAAATCTAGCCTGGTGCCTCTAAAAAATCAATCGAGACTTCACTTAGGACTAAATCATCCCCCGGATCCAAGGAAACTCTCGAAATTCTAATCCGAGCATTTGAACCTTGAATATTAATCAAAGTCAACCCAAAGGCTAAATTTTCATAATTTTCCAACTTAGGACATCAAATCCTCAAAAAGACTCCGAATCTAAAATTAACAATTATCTTGGACCAAATTCCACATTGTAGACTGATGGAATCGATGAAATTCTATACTGACACTTGAAACCCCAAAAGAAACCAAAAACCATTTTTAACAACTTTAGTCTTTCAAATTCAAAACTTGTCAAAATTCTCAACTTTTTACGCAAAGTTTGAAACCAACATTCCAAGCTCAATTTGAAATGACACAAGGTCAATATCAGAAGGGGAAAATGGTAATTTCACAAAAAATTCCAAAAATGATCAACTGGGTCATTACATTTGGTTAGGTTTGGTTTTAAATTTTGAAAATCGATACTATTTGGTTTGGTTATGGTTTTACAAAAATAAATCATAAAAATAATCAAACCGAACTGTGAAATCATATATAAAAATTTCATAATTATTTATATATTATTCATAAATAAAATATAAATATTTTGTTAAATTTTAATCAACTTAAGTCCTGATTTTTCCCATTTTCTCAAGCCCAACCTTTAAATTTTAGCCCAACTATTACAACTCTAAGTCCAAGTCCATCAAAATCCATTACTTTAGTCCTTACCTACCCTACCTCACATAACATAGTCACACTTTCTCTTAATTATATCACTTTGTTCGTGTAATAATAACTCTAGTATTGCTTAATTGGTTAATTGAATCCACAGTAGCTTTCATGTGGATTGTTCATGTGCTAGGTGACAATGTCTATCGAGATACATATTCAAAAAAATTATTGTTTTCAAACCGAAAAACAAAAAAGAATCAGACCAAACTGAACCAAACCATTTGATTTTAAAATTTTAAAAATTGACTAAATTGGTTTGGTTTTGGTTTTAACCAGTAACCGATCCAAACTGAACCATGGACACCGCTAACTTACTTTAGTATGTACTTTAACTACACAAGCGTTTAAATACCCCCCTCCCCCTAACAATTTTAAAGTGATTCATAATACCACCCTAAGAGCTGACGTGGCAAAGTGAGTGCACTCACTCTCTTAAAAGCGTGTGAAATAATAAAAATAAAAAAATAAAATGATAACATCATAACATGATATTTTTTTTATTGGCCAATATATAACTAATATTTTATTATTATTTTTATAAGTTTAATTTTTTTTTAAATTGTGAAATTACTTATTTAGAGGTAAATGAAATTTGTGAGTCTCATTTTCTTTAAGAAAATATTTAATCTTTTTATTCTTTCTTTATTTTGTTGTCTTACCAAATGTCTTCTTCCCCAGTGAAACATTCCTTAGACATTTCTTCTTCCATATTAGTCATTTCTTGTTTTTACTTCATCCCCCACCTCACCAGCCCCCATAAAACCCAACACCTAATTCATATTATTGAATGTAAATTTTCTTGAATTTTGAGTGATCTATTTTGATTTTTATTACTTGTCATTCCAAAAATGCGGATCTATCAACTTTCTTATATAACCTTCATTTTTCATTTGAGTTGTCAAGAAAAAAAATGGCTCCCAAAAAATACAATTCTCCCAGGGGCGGATTTGTGGGGCAGTGAGAGAGTTCAAAGAAGAAAAAGTAAATATGTTGTTTTAAAAAAAAAAACATTGATGAATGGTGAAGAAGAAAACAACCATTGAATGCTTTAAATTCATTTTTTAATTAATTAATTGATTAATTAATTAGTAAGTGTAATGAATTTTAAAAAGTCTTTAAGAAAAAAGGTGAATAAGCAAGAAAAAAGTTAAAAATTAATGACGTGATGCTTACATGGTTATGATGAGGTGATTACATGGCTATGATGTGGCGGGTGAAAGTGGTATTCTACTCTCGGGGTGGTACTTAATTCATTTTAAAGTTGGTAAGGGGGTATTTAAATATCCGTGTAGTGAAAGTGTTAAAGTAAGTTTTCCTGCCATGTTGAGGTGGAATTTGATGTAGTTTCTCTAAATAATTAAAGACCAGATCAAACAAAATATGATCAACAACTCATGAAATTGGACCTCTCTAACACCCAATTGTTTGTTCTGAATAAGGCCCGGCCCAAAGTGAATATATGTAAAGGTGCCACACAAGCAACTATTTGGCTGAAAAGAAATAATTGGACCTCTGCAAGACCCTATTGTTTGTTATGAATAAGGCCCAGCCAAAAGTGAATATCCATAAAGATTCCACACAAATCGCTATTGGACCGAATAGAAATAATTGGGCCTGAAATACTTTATAAATGGTGGACTCGAAGTTTTGGCTCGACCTAACATTTTCCCACTTGTAATGACTTGTTTATAGATAATGGAGAAGATTCATAAATAGCTTAGAGTTGAAACATAATTAGCCTCATTAGCTACAGTTTGTCTAATTACGTAGCGTAACTATAATTTCAGTAGATATTGTATATCTTTCTTGAATTTTATTTTTTTTATACAAAATTGGATTCTTAACTTAATTAATGAGGTGGAAACTTAGGTTATTAAAAAGGAAAATAGTCCCACATATCATGTATTTATAATTTCTTACCGAATATCATTTCTACCAAACAAAGAAAAATAAATTTAACTTTCTAAATAAACATGTCAAAAAATAACTTATATATATATATATAATTGCTGATAATATACAAATATAAAAAAAAAATTGTATATAATTGTTGAAAAATATACAAATAAGGTCTAAAAATAAGAAAACCGCAATAAAAATTGTTACACTAAATTCATAGAATCGTATACAACATAATGTGAAATGTATTGATAGAAATAGAAATCATAAAAAATATACAAAATAATTATACAAATACCTCAATAATGCTAAAATTAAACAAATAATAGTTGAAATGTATATTTGCTTATAATATACAAATACAAAAGAAAAATAGTATATAAGTGTTGAAAATATACAAATAAGGTCTAGAAAGTATAAAAATAGCAATAAACATTGATATGCTAAATTCATAGAATCGTATACAACATAGTGTGAAATGTATTGATAGAAATATAAATCACAAAAAATATGCAAAATAAATTATACAAAATACCTCAATTTCATCACCATGATTTTGGTTCACTGACCCAGATTTATCATCTTCTTCTATAAATATTTTTGACTCAGATCCATTGTGTGTTGGGGTTTTGGTGTAGCCGATTCGCTGGAGATGGTGTTATAGTTGTTCGTCAAAGATCTTGTCTGCCGGAGCTACTTCATCTGGGTTTGTACTAGCTTAAAGATCGTTGGTTTGTGATGGATTTCACCGAAAAAGAGTGTTTGGTGGTTAACAGTGATGAGGAACAGGAACAAAAGTAGTTATGGAAGTTTGTAGTGGTGGTTAGGTTTGATGTAGTGACTGGTGATTTGTGGACTGATGGTTTGATGGTGGTTGATGGTGCTTGCTGGGTGTGAAGGAGGAAGAAGAAGAAGAAGAAGAAGAAGAAGAAGAAGAAGAAGAAGAAGAAGAAGAAGAAGAAGAAGAAGAAGAAGAGGAAGAAGAAGAGGAAGAGGAAGAGGAAGAGGAAGAAGTGGAAGAAGAAGAAGAACAACAACAACAACAACAATAACAACTAGGTTGGTTTGTGATGGATGATTAGAGATGGAAACATAAATTTTTTGAAATTTGGAATCTAATTGTGCTTGAGTGAATTAAGGAGAAAAATGAGTAAAAAGATTATGAAGAGTTAGAAAGTCTACTTTGTATAATTTGGGGAAAGGGAAAATATGATAATATATTTTGGATATACAAAAAAAGAAATATGGTTGTAACACGGTCTTAAAAAGGGATAATTTTAGAGAAAGACTAAATTAGAAATAGCCAATTTGAGATTAGTGCCAGTTATTCTTAAATTATGAGTTTTGGGTCAAATTCAAACGACCATAACTTTCAGCACAGAATGAGTTAGGTGACCCATGAGTAATCAAATCGAAGTTTGTTGAGTCCTCTTTCCAACGCCATTGATTTTACTAAATTCTGAGTTTGGATGAGGGAGATATGTCTGTTTGAGTACAGCCTGTCTAGTTAAGGAAATTCATCTGAATTATAGAGGGGTATTTTGGTCTTTTCCTTATCCCACTAGGCCTACACGTTTTGTTCACTCAATTATGGGTCAAAGCTGATTAAAATCAGTTTTCACTCAAGTCTAAAGCGTTCAAGTAACTAGGGCAAAGTTCAAGAAGAGAAAAGAGGAAATTTTCAAGAAATTCTTCAAGATTTCGGGGAAATCGCCAAGAACTGAGTTCTTTCGAGGTATGTAAGTTTCATAGTGATCGGTTTGTTCACCCTCACGCCAATCATGAGTTTCCTTTATGAATTCGTTCATGAGATGGAGTATATTGAGAATCTTGTTGAGTTCTTGAGGTTTTATTTCTTCATTCTAGAATACGGAGTTTTGTTGAGCTCTTAAGGTGAGGGTCTTGAGTTTGAGGGTTGTTCTTGAGGAATTTTGAGTGGATATTCATTTACTTGTGTTGGGCTTATGAATCTAAGGTAATTTGAAAGAAATCAATTGATTCTAGATGAATTAGGACCAAAATTTGAAGAAGAATATTCATCAGATTTTCTAGGCACATGCTGGGGCGGCGCACCACTGAGGAGCCAAGGGGGTTGACGCTCCGCGCCTGTAGTGCGCTAGAAATGAGTTTTTGAAGTTCAGGGGTTGGCGCCCTGCGCCAGGGACGCCTACCCTCGTTCTTTATTCACCGTTCATTCAGTATGAGTTCTTTTAAATCATACCTTCGATCTTTTCCTAATTTTAACTATCCAAACTTCATCTAATCATTGAGGAATCCTATATATCCTAATCATAACTCTTGAATTCACATTTCAAATTCAAGATAGAGGTAAGAGTAAAGTTCGAAGGAGTCCTTTTGAGTCATTTTGAGAAGTCTTTTACAATTACTTATAACTTGTTTTAATACTTGATTAAATGAGTATGAGGATGAGGAGAGTTGAGTTCATTTTTCAAAATGAGTATGAGGGGACTAAGTATTCCCAAGCATGTAACATTTTTACCTTTAAATGAGAAGAAACTTGATTTCTAAATGAGTTCATGAGAAGTTTTGAGCATTATCTCTTATAAGAGAAACCTTTGAGTAATATCTCAAATTGAGGAGGAGTTATGTTTTTAAAAATATGTGCATGAGTTATATATTATTGGGAGTATTATTTAGCACCGATATGGGGATGAGTTCAGACAACTCAGAATCACATGGGTAAAGGATCATACTTTTTAGATTACTTCTTATTGTTTTTAAGCATAGCTTAGTGGATCCACTTAGTTGAGGATGTCCTATACTCCGGCAACGTATATGACAGTTCTGGTAGCGTGGGCGAGACATTGTATCATCACATAGATCATAGTGAGGGTTGTCGATTAGAAAATCTCCCAAATATGACTAAGAGTTTATTACTGTATTTTTACATACATTGAGTTATTATCTACTGTTTTAAAAGGTTTCTTTATATTGCATCTTTATTGTTGCTTCTATATTGAATTGAGTTGAATGTCCTTGAGTTGAGTTGAGCATCCTTGAGTTGAATTGAGATGAGGTGAGTATGTTGTTCCTTTTTATTAGTTCAAGCTTATGTCTATGATTTAGAGTTCCCCTTACATGCTCATACATTCAATGTACTGACGCCATTTGGTCTGCATCTTTTCATAATGTAGATACAGGTATTCAGGGTCATCAACAGGCGCTCCGTTCATACCACTTGCAGTCCCAGTTAGTTTTGGTGAGCCTCCTTGTTTCCGGAGGGTTCCACATTTACTTTCAGTCTTGTTAGGATGTCATGGGTCTTGTCCTGACTTCCATCATAGTTATTAGAGGCTTCATAGACAGTAGTGTTTTGAGGAGTCTTTTCCATTTCCATTGTTAATGTTTAAGACTTGAGTTGCCTTCTTTGGCTAGTTGAATGTTTCCAGACATTTCTGAGTTTGTTTATTTTTAAGACAAATGAGTTAATCTTTACTTTTGAGTTCATATATTGTTGAGTAAGTCTTCCGTTAAGTATTGAGCCAGTCTAAGGGTTCGCTTGGGGACCAGCAATGGCTCTCGAGTGCCGGCCACGTCCAGGGTGTTGGCTCGGGCGTGACAATAGCCTAACATAAATATTATTAAATGTTAGTGGTGAACAATAATATTTTCTAACTATACTTATGTTAAATAATTAAGTAGTATATATTTGCATTATCGTGTGATTTTACCTTGAATAATTTACCTTATTAGAAGCATATTATAACACTAAACTGAAAATAAATTATACTCCCTCCATTTCCATTTATGTGGCACCGTTTGATTTGGCACGATATTTAAGTAAAAAGAATATCTTTGAAACTTGTGGTCTAAAACAATCCTTAGATATTTGTGTGGCTATAAATCATTTTATTAAGGATAAAAATAAAATTTTCAAGTTACATTATTCCTATTATAGTAAGATGACATTCTTTTTGGGACTGACTAAAAAAATAAAAGAGAGTCGCATAAAATGTGACTGAGGAAATACTTTTTATCAATTACATATTGTAGCCGTTCTGGTTTATTTATCTATTTTATCAGGCCCAACCCTAACGCCTATTTCTCTTTCATATCTCCAAAGTCGCAAATTCCTTATATCTCCCGCTTCACCATTTACAATAATAAAAATATACTATCAATCACAAAAAAAGATATAAGACAATTAGCTACACTGTGAAGGTGACAATGAGAGTTAGGTTTAATGGGTGTAATGGATGAGTATAATATTGAATTGGATATAATAATTAAATTATTCTTTTTAAGTGGAATAAATATAAATATCTATGTAGGCATGCCATGTAGAAGCCATGTAGATGCCACATAGGATGATAAAAATGGAGATAAGAGACTTAACGGTCCAAGGGCAAATATGTACCTTAAGATGGATGGAAAAAGCAAATATATTAAAAAGGTATAACGAAGGGCAAATATAATCCTTTTCTGAGAATACAAGGGGAAATATAACCCTTTTCCATTTCATGAATTGTATATATCATAAGGACCACTAGCTAGAGGACCAATAATAATTTGAAAGCCCAATAATTGGTTACGTTTGAATGATGACAAATGGACGAGTTGAATTAATTATCATCAGATTAAAAATGAACTAATTAAAAATAAATAAAATATTATATTTGTCTATATTTAATTACATTACCAATTAAAGTTGGATTAGGATGGATAATGCGGGCACTTGAATAAGTTATAGCTCTCTGTCCAACTTCAATCTAATTTATTAAATGATATGTCCTCACCTTAATATTTAGATGCAGAGTTAGAATTACAATCTTAGGAAGAAAGTTTTAAGTGTTAATAATTAAATTTTAAATATATATTTAATGAATCTTTTAGTACAAATACAATATTTGAATATAAAAACAATTGAATTCAATCGAACACGTATATGGACTTCTTACTCCGTCCCTGCTACCCTTTAGCTATATATAGTCAGAACAATTTATGGTAGCATACTGACAGTGTTTGTCTAAATTTTTCATAATTGCTATAGTGAGGTGTTATATAGATCTCATTTATATGTACGAAAGGTCATAATAAATATGGATTGATCCATATATATTCGATCCGCCTTTAACAAATTGATTATCCAATCTATTTTTAATTGGAAAGATTAAGGAATTGATAAGTCTTAATGCTCCCAGATGTTTTGATGATCTCCTCACAAGTGCAGGGACCCGGTCCTCTGTAGAGTATGCTCGTCCAGGACCATATGTTGTACAGCTTGAAAGCTGTCCGCGTTAGAGGTAGGTGAAGTCGTCAGTGTACTACACCAACCAGAAGGGACGAGGTTTTTTGGCCAATATGTATTAACTCTTGATGTTTGATATATTCAAGATGAAAAACAAAAAATCACTCATTCATTCAAAGAGAGAGATTCAAGCTTCAAAACAGCAAGGGACCTAATAGCTTACATTATTGCTTCCTGAACTAGTTGTTACCTTGTTTGCTTGTATTTGTGCTTATATTGTAGGAATCATTTCACTTTTTATAGAAACGTTTCAACCTTGGGTGAATCATTGTAAGAACTTAGTTGAGGGCAACTTAGTGTCTTACGTCAAGGTCTATATTAATCAGTTGGGTTAGTATAGTGGGCAATGCAGGCATTGCTTTGGCTCATTGAGTGATAGTCCATTATTCAAATAGTGATTAGGAGGTTAATCTCGTGTGTGTTGTAAACTGGGTTTTACTTTGGCTTGTGAAGTTTAGTAAAAACAGTTTGAAAATCCTTTGTGACAGGTCGTGGTTTTACTCCCTTGAGAAAGGAGAGTTCCACGTAAAGTTCGTGTGCCATCTTTACTTTCGGTACTTATTTTTTGTTCATTATAATTGTGTTGAGGACCTGGTCCTATCGTACTTAGTGGACGCATACATTCCAACAAGTGGTATCAGAACTTGACTTTTCTATTTGGGTAACACCAAGAAAAGAAAAGATCCTAAAGGAATGGTTGCTCCACCCAACATGGAAGAAGGTCAGTCAACCACCAGACCACCTCGTTTTGATGGACAGTTTTATGGTTGGTGGAAGAATCGCATGCATGACTACATCAATGCTGAAGACACTGAGTAGTGGGACATGGTTCTTGATGGACCTTAAATTCCCACCAGAGAGGTAACATATGGAGAGCTTACTAAGATGGTTCCCAAAACCAGAAAGGAATACAATGAAATGGATAGGAAGAAGATAGAGAAGAACTATAAAGCAAAGAAGATTCTGGTATGTGGAATCGGCTCAGACGAGTACAACCAAATTTCTACTTACGAGACAACCAAAGAAATATGGGACTATCTCAAAATAGCCCATGAGGGAACGACACAAGTGAAGGAGTCTAAGGTCGATATGCTTACGACTCAATATGAGAACTTCTGTATGAAGGAAGGTGAAACCATTCACGAGATGAAATCAAGATTCACTTCCATAACCAACGAACTAAGATGTCTTGGTGAGCCTATTCCACCAAGAAAACAAGTTCGAAAGATTCTCAAAGTGCTTCCCAAGTCATGGGAGAGTAAAGTGAATGCTATAACTGAAGCAAAAGATCTGAAGGTGCTCACCATGGATGAACTGATTGGAAATCTCCAAACCTACGAGTAGAACAAACAATAGGGGTCAACCATGAAAGAGGGTAAGAAGGAGAAGTCAGTGGCCTTGAAAACATCTTCAAATGATGGGATTGAGGGGTAGGATGAAATAGCATACGTCACTAGAAGGTTCCAAAAGATTATCAAGAATCATGGAGGCTTTCAAAAGAAGGGTTCGACCAGTAGAGCAGCAAATACAAATGATCTTTATCATAGATATGGAAAACCTGGTCATTTTATGAAGGATTGTCCAAGTCAGAAGCAGGAAACTCAGGACTTTAGACCTCGAAGAAAGGACCAGGTCCTAGACCATGCCAAAAGAAAGGCTCATGCCGATCAACTAGTGAAGAAAGCTTTTGCTGTATGGGAAAATACATGCAGCGAATCCGAGTAAGTGGAAGATAACCATGTAGGTGTCTCGATGATGGCTGTCGAAGATAATGAAATTGTGTTCAATTCCATTTTCTCACTAATGGCAAAATCTGACGATGAAGAGGATCTGGATGAGGTAACCCCTTTCTACTCAAAAATGACCTAGACAATCTTTCCATTAAAAGATTGAGAAAGCTTGATGTTTTATTAATTGACTCAGTTGATGAATTAACTTCTGAAAAATTGATAATAAGTGAAAAACTGAGTTTATGCGAGGATGAAAACTCAGATCAAAGAAAGTCTCTGTAAAAAATTATAAGGTACCTAGTCCCAGTTACCATTTTAGCAAGAACAATTTGCCCCCATGGACAGGAAGATTTCTCATTAAGCCTTTTAACAGTTTTTGGGAACTCCATCTGAAGTGGGTTCCTAAGACTAATAAGTGATTCTTGTGCAAAAGAGAGGAAGCAGTCAATGCTGGTACATGGACAGTGGATAATCAAGGCACATGACTAGAGGCACTCTAAATTTCCTCTCTTTGGAAGCACACCTGGGCGGTGGTGTGTCGTTTAGTGGTGGGAAGAAGGATTTCATTCTCAGAATTGGCAAGATAGAAAGAATAGATCATCATTCCATAGATAATATACATTATGTAAATGGTTTGCAATACAACCTCTTGAGTGTATCCCAAATTTGCGACAAGGGAAATGAAGTTAAGTCATGTCTGATAGGTGTTTGGTTACTAACTGTGTAACTAACAAGGTTGTTATGTCTGCCAAAAGAGTAAAAAATATGTATGTTGCAGATCTTGACTCGGTAGAAGGGGACAGTCTTTCATGCCTAAGTGCTCAAGCTGACAACGCAAATCTATGGCATAGGCGATTGGGTCATGTGAGTACATCCTTCCTGAACAAGCTTGTTGTAGGGGACCTGGTCCATGGATTGCCAAAGCAGAAGTTTTCTGATGATAAAGTCAATAATGCTTGTGTAAAAGTGAAACAAACAAGATCATCTTTCAAAACCAAGAAAGGTGTGAGCACAACTAGACCCTTATAACTTCTCCACATGGATCTATGTGGACCTGTCAAAGTTCAAAGTAGTTATTGATGATTTCTCCAGGTTCACCTGGAACATGTTTTTGCGGACTGAGGACGAGACAACCGAACTTCTGATCACCTTTGCCAAAGCAATTCAACTAAAGGTAAACTGCAAGATAGCTATCATCTAATCTGACCATGGCACAAAGTTTGAAATTCTCAAACTGGAGACTTTTGTGCTGAAAATGGAATCCATCACAACTTCTTTGCGCCAAGAACTCCCCAGCAAAATGGAGTTGTTGAAAGGAAGAACAAAACATTGGTGGATATTGCTAGAACCATGTTGATTGACTAAGGGATAGCAATGAATTTTTGGGGAGAACCAGTCAACACAGCCTGCTATGTTACAAATAGGTGTCTTATCAGGTCCATGATCAAGAAAACACCTTATGAGTTGCTGAATGACAGGGAACCTTCAATTGCTCATCTGAAGCCATTTGGTTGCAAATGCTTTGTACTGAATAATGGAAAGGATGACCTTGGCAAGTTTGATGCCAGGAGTGATGATGGGGTATTTGTCGGGTACTCCTCTACAAGCAAAACATATAGAGTTTTTAACAAAAGAACTTCATGTGTTAAAGAGAGCATGCATGTGATATTTGACGAGTCTGATGACAAGGGCAATGATGAACACAAAGAAGACACTCAATTGGAGGAGCTGATTAAGGGAAAATAAGACAAGGCAATCCAAAATCCTAAAAGTAAACAGGTTGCAAGGGAAGATGGTGTAGAACTCTCAAAAGAACCTGGTCCCTCTGATTCAGCTCAGGAGGAAACATCTCAAAGTCCAGAGAGTGAAGAAGGTGAATCCGCTGCTGATGTTGAAGAAGAGATAACTAGAAAGTCCGGATGGAAACATCAATCTTCACATCCACCGAACAATCTTATCTCTCCAATTGACTCCAGAATACAAACTAGATCCAAAACAAGAAATCTAGTTGCATATTTAGCCTTCATATTGACCATTGAGCCTAAGAATATCAAAGAGGCTTTACAGGATGTAGATTGGGTGACATCAATGCAGGAAGAACTTCATCAGTTTGAAAGAAGCAAAGTATGGCACCTAGTCCCCAGACCTCTCAATAGAACCATTATTGGGACTACGTGGGTCTTTAGAAACAAACTTGATGAGCATGGGATCATAACCAGATATAAGTCAAGAGGAAGGAATTGACTATGACGATACTTTTGCTCCTGTAGTCAGAATGGAAGCCATTAGAATCTTGATAGCCTTTGCTGCCCACATGGAGTTTAAGCTGTTTCAAATGGATGCCAAGAATGCTTTCTTGAATGGGCATTTAAGGAAGAGGTGAATGTTAAACAACCTCCAGGTTTTGAAGATGCTGATCTCCCAAACCATGTACTGAAGTTGGATAAAGCTCTGTATGGCCTAAAGCAAGCTCCCAGATCTTGGTACGAGTGCCTGTCAAAGTTTCATTTTGCAAACGGGTTCAAAAGAGGTAACATTGATAATACTCTGTTTCTAAAATCCAAAGGTAAGGAGTTGTTGATTGTGCTGGTATATGTAGATGGCATCTTCAAACAATGGGACTAAGGAGGAGGATGAAATAACATACATCACTTGAAGGTTCGAGAAGATTATTAAGAAGCACGGAGGCTTTCAAAAGAAGGGTTAGACCAGCAGAGGAGCAAATACAAATGATCTTTATCATAAATGTGGTAAGCCTGGTCATTTTATGAGGGATTGTCCAAGTCAGAAGAAGGAAACTTAGGACTTCAGACCTCGAAGAAGGGACCAGGTCCTAGATTGTAACACCTCGAAACCCAGGCCTATAAAAAATTGCAGAAATTACCTAAATCAGTGAACCACGGCAGGGTTCACGGACCGTGATAGGGTCCACGGTCCGTGAACCTACCCGTGGTCCGGACTTGGACTTCACCAGGCCCAGGCATCAGACCACGGGACCCTTCACGGGCCGTGGTCACAACGACGGGCCCAGGTGGCGTCTGTAGTGTCAAACCAGTAGACCCCCCCAACTTGGCCCTAGAACCCCCAAGTCCAAGTGAAGACCACAGACACTTTCACGGTCCGTGGTAGCTTCCGTGGAGTTAACCAGTAGACTCCCAACATGAAGCCTCTAGACATCAGCCCAAATGAGGACCACGGGGACCTTCAAGGTCTGTGGTCCTCCACACGGGCCGTGATAGTGGTCGTAGTCCAGACCCCTAAGTTTTCAAAACCTAGTCCAGACAACGACCGACTTCACGGTCCGTGGTCCCTTTCACGGTCCGTGAAGGTGTCCGTGGTCAGCTTGTCTGCAGTTTAAGTCAGGGTTATTTCGGTCTTTTCCTTATTCATTGAACACCTAAACTTCGTCGTTTTAACCCTAAATTTCATGGTTTTAGTCAGTTTAAGCCTAGAAACACAACTAGAACCTACATAAGTCAGATATTTAATCAAAACTTAGAAAATTAGAAGCGAAAGGAGAGAAAGAAGCGACCAACCCTAGTTCAAGAATGCAACAAGGTTCCATCAGTTCCATCCCCGAAATCTAAAGATTTCTCTGTGGAATTCGTCACTAGGTATGTGGGATTTCACTAGTGGGTTCCTTTCACCCATTAGGTCCCTAGTTTTCAGTCAGTTTCTTGATATCCTTATTATGAATAGACCTAGGGTTTCTTGAATGTTAGAATTATTGGGTTCTTAGTTGTTAGAATGATCCAAATCAGATTAGTATGTCAATATTTAGTTTATTGTATGAAATCCAGAACCCTAGCTATGTATTTCTTTAGTTCTTGAATTACCCATGCTAGGTCAGATATTTCAGTTATTCAATTATATATGCCTCAGTTATTAATGCATGAATATCAGTTTAATTGTTGCATACTTAGTTTGCATGTTCAGTCTGAGCTATCCAGTAACTTATATAAATTCAGTCATAATGTGTTAATCACTTAATCCATTGGGAGTAGCATAATACCGAGTTGGACTAGGGTTCAATGTACCCAAATAGTCCTAGAACTACTAGCCACGTAGGCTATAAGTCCCTTCTGTGGGCATCATTTCACTGATCACGCCAGCATGCCTCTATACCTATGGCAGGGTATATTGGGTCCTCTCGATGGGGCGTATACATCGGACTCCACATTTAGCTTATGTGGTTTTATTATCGGTTATTAGTAGCTCCCATAGTTCAGTCAGATTCTATTGCATTGACCATGTATCAGTATATTCAGTATTTTAGTCTTAGCATGTTATAAATTGGTCATTGCATTCAGTTAGCTCAATATTCAGCATCTATATCATGTTCAGATTATTGCATTGCTTTATTGCTTTGTTCAGTTATATGTTATTTTCGTTTTACTCTATCCTGCATGCTCAGTAGCTTTCAAGTACTGACGCATACGTGCACTACATCTTCTCATGATGTAGGTTCAGGTTCTCAGCATCCAGATAATGCTTAGACCAGTTCATGATCTCCAATTCAGCAGAATCAGTGGTGAGTCTTCATTCTCTGAGGACATTAGTCATGAGTTTCTTTTTAGTATTTGTAGTCTTTTATTTTCAATTTTGTTGGACTTAGTTGGGGCATGTCCCAACATTTCTAGTCAGTTTAGAGGCTATTTTCAGACATAGTTTGATTCAGCTTGGTTATGAGTTAATATTTTCCCTGTATTAAACTCATCAGTTTTCATTCATCTCAGTTATAGTATATGGGTATTTTCCCCATCTTTTTATTTTATTTATGATTATAGCTTCTGCACAGTTTTTATTATTCAGTTATCTTTAGTATGCTCATGATTATGCCAGCAGGGTTAGCTTGGGGTCACTCGTGATCCTAGGTCCCGCGTCCGTGTCCAGGGGGTAGCTTCGGGGCGTGACAAACTTGGGATCAGAGTCTTATGTTTAAGTTTCCTAGGATGTCTGAAAAGCCACACTAAGTAGAGTCTTTTTCAGGGGTGTGAAGTGCACCACATCTAATGAGAGGGAGGCTACAAAGTGATTTAGGAAAACTTCATTTTCTTGTTACTCTATCGTGCATAAGGTATGATCTAATTCCATTCCAATTCGATGTTCTACATTTTAGTGATCATGCCTCCCCGTAGAGCTAATGCCAGGAATGCGAATGCCAGGAACACAAACATAGCTCCTCCAGTTCCAGATCAGGAAGTCTCAAATATTGAATTCAGGAATGCCATTAAGATGTTGGCTCAGAGTGGGGCCAACCAGAATAATCAGCAGGTTCCAGTTCCTACTAATAGAAATGTTGGGTCAGCTACAGCTAGAGTTTGAGACTTTGTTAGGATGAATCCGCCAGATTTCTTAGGATCTCAACTTGGAGAAGATCCCCAGAATTTCTTGGATGAGATCAAGAAGATCTTTGAAATGATACAGGTCACTGGGAATGATCGGATTGAGTTGGCATCTTACCAGCTGAAAGATGTGGCTCATATCTGGTACACTCAGTGGGAAAATAACAAGGGTACAGATGCCGTTCCTATTACTTAGGATTGCTTCAGGGAAACCTTTCTGGACAGGTTCTTCCCAAGAGAGTTAAGAGAGGCAAAAGCTTAGGAATTGTATGGGCTCAAGTTTACCCAACTCTCCAAATATGTTCCTCATACGGTTGTTGATTCTAGAGCTCAGATGAATAAGTTCTTGTATGGAGTGTCAAATTTGGTGAAAATGGAGTGCAGAAATGCTATGTTACTGGGAGATATGAACATCGCTAGACTTATGACTCACGCTCAGCAGGTTGAGGGTGATAAGCTTAGGGAATAGGCTAAGGAGAGTAAGAAAGCAAGAGCAGGCAACTATGAGTATTCCCAACAGAAACCAGATGGTGGAAATCGCTCGCAGTTTCAGAAGTCTTCGACTCCAGCACTTTCATCAGCCAGTGTTCCATCCTCCAAGTTGTGGAATAATCAGAAAGGTGGAGCATCAAGCTCTAAGTCTCAAGGTAGTATTCCAGGCCCCAAAATCTACCCAACTTTCCCTAGGTGTGGTAAGAACCATCCGAGTGAGTGTCTTGTAGGAAAAGAAGGATGCTTTAGGTGTGGTCAGTCTGGTCACAGGTTGAGGGATTGTCTTTCTAGACAGGGTCAAAGAGGTAATAATGGTAGAGCTGAATCTACAACTTCAGCAGCACCAATAGGTCGCCTGACTCAGCAGGGTAACTCATCTAGTACAGGTGGCAAATAGCACCAGAACAGGTTGTATGCTCTTCAGGCTCGCCAAGATCAGGAAGATTCTCATGATGTAGTCACTGGTACGTTACAAGTCTTTGATCTTGACGTTTATGCATTGTTAGATCCAGGGGCTACTCTTTCTTTTGTTACTCCTTTCATAGCAGTCAAGTTTAGTGTTAGTCCAGAAACTCTCTCAGAACCTTTCTCAGTCTCTACTCCAGTCAGTGACCCATTTATAGCTAGATGGGTATATAGAAATTGACCTATCACAGACTCCCAAAAAGTCACCTCAGCAGATCTTGTAGAGTTAGAAATGGTAGACTTTGATGTCATTCTAGGCATGGATTGGTTACATTCCTGTTATGCATCAGTCCATTGTAGAACTAGGATTGCTCGTTTTTCAGTTTCCAGATGAACCAATCTTAGAACAGAAGGGTAGTACCTTAGCGCCTATGGATCGATTCATTTCTTACCTTAAGGCCAGAAAGATGATCTCTAAGGGCTATCTCTATCATCTAGTTCGGGTTAAGGATTCAAGCTCTGAAACCCCAACTATTAAGTCAGTTCCTGTGGTTAATGAGTGTCCAGAAGTGTTTCCAGAAGATCATCCCGGAGCTCCTCCCGATAGGGAAATCAACTTTGGTATTGATTTCCTTCCAGATACCCAGCCTATTTCTATTCCTCCTTACGGAATGGCTTCAGCAGAGCTTAGGGAATTGAAAGAGCAGTTGAAAAACCTTCTAGATAAGGGCTTCATCAAACCTGGTATTTCGCCATGGGGTGCACCAATGTTGTTCGTAAAGAAGAAAGATGGTTCTCTCAGAATGTGCATTGACTATAGGCAGTTTAATAAGGTCACAATCAAGAATAACTATCCCATCCTCAGGATTGATGACTTCTTTGACCAACTTTATGGTGCTAGTCATTTCTCAAAGATAGACCTCAGATCGGGTTATCATCAGTTTAAAGTCAAAGATAGTAACATTCTGAAGACAGCCTTCAGAACTCAGTATGGTCATTATGAATTTGTAGTCATGTCATTTGGACAAACCAATGCTCGTGCAGCTTTCATGGATTTGATGAACAGAGTGTTCAAGCAGTACTTGGACTTGTTCGTTATCGTCTTTATTGATGATATACTCATTTACTCTAGGAATGAGGAAGAACATGCGAGTCATTTGAAAGTTGTTTTGCAAACTCTCAAAGATCGCCAGTTATTTGCATAATTTAACAAGTGCGAGCTTTGGTTACAATCAGTTTCCTTCCTTAGGCGTGTTGTGTCTAGTGAAGGAATTCGAGTAGATTCCTAGAAGATAGAAGCAGTGAAATAATGGCCCAGACCTACCTCTGCTATAGATATCAGAAGTTTCTTGGGTCTAGTGGGATATTACAGATGGTTCGTGGAAGGATTTTCATCCATAGCCTCACCATTGACTAGGTTGACTCAGAAGATGGTCAAGTTTCGATGGTCAGATGATTGTAAGAAAAGCTTCACAGAACTGAAAACTAGGTTGACTACAACTCATGTATTAACTCTACCAGAGGGTTCAGATGGTTATGTGATCTATTGTGATGCATCCAGGGTCGGCCTAGGTTGTGTGTTGATGCAACGAGGTAAGGTTATAGCTTATGCTTCTAGACAACTTGAGGTACATGAGAAGAATTATCTGACTCATGACCTCAAGCTTGAAGCAGTGGTATTTGCACTCAAGATTTGGAGACACTACTTGTATGGTGTTCATGTAGATGTGTTCACAGACCATAAGAGCCTCCAGTATGTATTCACCCAGAAAGAGTTGAATCTTCACTAGAGAAGGTGGCTTGAGCTCCTCAAACATTATGATATGAGCATGCATTACCATCCAGGTAAGGCAAATGTAGTAGCAGATGCTCTTTGCAGATTATCCATGGGTAGTGTAGCACATGTTGAGGAAGAACGAAAGGAGCTAGCAAGGGATGTTCACAGACTTGCTCCCCTAGGAGTTCGTCTTATGAGCATATCAGATGGTGGTGTAATGGTTCAGAATGCGGAAGAATCTTCTTTGGTAGTAGAGGCTAAGGAAAAGCAAGACAGTGATCCAATCTTGATTGAACTTAAGGGTGCAGTCCACAATCAGAGAGTGGAGGTTTTCTCCCAAGGGGGAGATGGTGTACTTCGCTATCAGGGTAGATTTTGTGTTCCTGATGTGGGTGAATTGAGACAGCATATTCTTGCAGAGGCCCATAACTCCAGATATTCTATTCATCCAGGCGCCACTAAGATGTACTGCGATCTGCCGGAAATATTTTGGTGGAATGTCATGAAGAGGGATATAGTAGATTTTGTGAGTAAATGCCCCAATTGCCAGCAAGTGAAGGTAGAACATCAGAAATCAGGAGGTATAACTCAAGAGATTGACATTCCTACTTGGAAATGGGAAGTGATCAACATGGACTTCATCACATGTTTACCTCATACTCGCAAACATCATGACTCCATTTGGGTGATTATTGATAGAGTTACTAAGTCTTCTCATTTTTGGGCGGTCAAGATTACAAATTCGGCGGAGGATTACGCCAAGTTTTGCATTAATGAGATTATGAGGTTGCATAGGGTTCCTTTGTCTATCATCGCAGATAGAGGTCCTCAGTCGGTTCTAGGCATGGATTGGTTACATTCCTGTTATGCATCAGTCGATTGTAGAACTAGGATTGTTCGTTTTCATTTTCCAGACGAACGAATCTTAGAACGGAAGGGTAATAGCTTAGCGCCTATGGATCGATTCATTTCTTACCTTAAGGCCAGAAAGATGATCTGTAAGGGTTATCTCTATCATCTAGTTCGGGTTAAGGATTCAAGCTTCGAAACCTCAACTATTAAGTCAGTTCCTGTGGTTAATGGGTTTCCAGAAGTGTTTCCAGAAGATTTTCCCAGAGTTCCTCCCGATAGGGATATCAACTTTGGAATTGATCTCCTTCCAGATACCCATCCTATTTCTATTCCTCCTTACAAAATGGCTCCAGCAGAGCTTAGGGAATTGAAAGAGCAGTTGAAAGACCTTCTAGATAAGGGCTTCATCAGACCTAGTATTTCGCTATAGGGTGCACCAGTGTTGTTCGTAAAGGAGAAAGATGGTTCTCTCAGAATGTGTATTGACTATAGGCAGTTTAATAAGGTCATAATCAAGAATAAGTATCCCATCCCCAAGATTGATGGCTTCTTTGACCAACTTCAGGGTGCTAGTCATTTCTCAAGATAGACCTTAGATCGGGTTATCATCAGTTTAAAGTCAAAGATAGTGACATTCCGAGGATTGCCTTCATAACTGAGTATGGTCATTATGAATTTGTAGTCATGTCATTTGGACTAACTAATCCTCTTGCAACTTTCATGTATTTGATGAACAGAGTGTTCAAGCAGTACTTGGACTTGTTCGTTATCATCTTTATTGATGATATCCTCATGTACTCTAAGAATAAGGAAAAACATGCGAGTCATTTGAAAGTTGCTCTGCAAACTCTCAAAGATCGCCAATTATTTGCAAAATTTAACAAGTGCGAGTTTTGGTTACAATCAGTTGCCTTCCTTGGGAGTGTTATGTCTAGTGAAAGAATTCAAGTAGATTCCCAGAAGATAGAAGCAGTGAAACAATGGCCCAGACCTACCTTTGCTACAGATATCAGAAGTTTCTTAGGTCTAGCAGGCTATTACAGATGGTTTGTGGAAGGATTTTCATCCATAGCCTCACCATTGACTAGGTTGACTCAGAAGATGGTCAAGTTTCGATGGTCAGATGATTGTGAGAAAATCTTCGCAGAACGAAAAACTAGGTTGACTACAGCTCCTGTCTTGACTCTACAGAGGGTTTATATAGTTATTTGATCTATTGTGATGCTTCCAGGGTCATCCTAGGTTGTGTGTTGATGCAGCGAGGTAAAGTTATAACTTATGCTTCTAGACAACTTAAGGTACATGAGAAGAATTATCCGACTCATGACCTCCAGCTTGCAGCAGTGGTATTTTCACTCAAGATTTGGAGACACTACTTGTATGGTGTTCATGTAGATGTGTTCACAGACCATAAGAGCCTCCAGTATGTATTCACCCAGAAAGAGTTGAATCTTCACTAGAGAAGGTGGCTTGAGTTCCTCAAAGATTATGATATGAGCGTGCATTACAATCCAGGTAAGGCAAATATAGTAGCAGATGCTCTTTGCAGATTATCCATGGGTAGTGTAGCACATGTTGAGGAAGAAAGAAAGGAGCTAGCAAGGGATGTTCACAAACTTGCTCGCCTAGGAGTTCGTCTTATGAGCATATCAGATGGTGGTGTAACAGTTCAGAATGGGGCAGAATCTTCTTTGGTAGTAGAGGTTAAGGAAAAGCAAGACAGTGCGCCAATCTTGCTTGAACTTAAGGGTGCAGTCCACAATCAGAGAGTGGAGGTTTTCTCCCAAGGGGGAGATGGTGTACTTCGCTATCAGGGTAGATTGTGTGTTCCTGATGTGGGTGAATTGAGAAAGCATATTCTTGCAGAGGCCCATAACTTCAGATATTCTATTCATCTAGGCACCACTAAGATGTACCGCGATCTGTGGGAAATATTTTGGTGGAATGGCATGAAGAGGGATATAGCAGATTTTGTGAGTAAATGCCCCAATTGCCAGCAAGTGAAGGTAGAACATCAGAAACCAGGAGGTATGACTCAAGAGATTGACATTCCTACTTGGAAATGGGAAGTGATCAACATGGACTTCATCACATGTTTACCTCGTACTCGCAGACATCATGCCTCCATTTGGGTGATTGTTGATAGAGTTACTAAGTCTTCTCATTTTTTGGCGGTCAAGACTACATATTCGGCGGAGGATTATGCAAAGCTTTACATTAATGAGATTGTGAGGTTGCATGGGGTTCCTTTGTCAATCATATCAGATAGAGGTCCTCAGTTTACCTCTCATTTCTGGAAGTCATTTCAGAAAGGTCTTGGTACTCAGGTTAATCTTATCACAACATTTCATCCCCAGACGGATGGCCAGGCAGAGCGTATCATTCAGACCTTAGAGGACATGTTGAAAGCTTGGGGGATAGATTTCAAGGGGAGTTGGGATGATCACCTTCCTCTTATTGAGTTCGCCTACAAAAATAGTTACTATTCCAGCATTCAGAAGGCCCCTTATGAGGCATTGTATGGGCGTAGATGCAGATCTCTTATTGGTTGGTTTGAAGTAGGTGAAGCAGGCTTGATAGGGCCAGATTTAGTCCTTCATGCTATGGAGAAAGTGCAACTCATTAGAGATAGACTTAAGACAGCCAGAGTCGCCATAACTCTTATGCAGATGTAAGAAGAAGGGAATTAGAGTTCCAAGGTGATGAGTGAGTTTTCCTGAAAGTGTCACCTATAAAAGGGGTGATGAGATTTGGAAAGAAAGGGAAGCTCAGTCCCAGATACGTAGGCCCTTACCGTATCTTGAAAAGGATTGGTAAAGTGGCTTATGAGCTAGAGTTGCCAACAGATTTAGCAGCAGTGCATCCAGTCTTTCATATTTCACTATTGAAGAAGTGTGTGGGTGATCCAGCATCCGTGGTGCCACTAGAGAGTGTGGCTGTGAAAGATAGCCTTTCTTATGAGGATGTACCAGTTGAGATTCTTGATCGTCAGGTTAGAAGATTGAGAAACAAGGAAGTCGCTTCAGTCAAGGTTTGGTGGAGGAGTCAGTCCATAGAGGGAGCTACTTGGGAAGTAAAAGAAGCCATGAAAGCCAAGTATCCTCACCTCTTTCCTTCCGAATCCATTCCAGCTTGAGGTAATAGTTCATCTTCAGTTTTTTTTTTCCAGTCATTCATGCGTGAAATCAGTCTTAGTCTCATGTTCCTTCAGTTTGTACTTGCATTTTCAGTGTATTTGCATGTTTTTGGAACTCAGTTCAGTCAGAAATCAGCCTTCAGTGTTCAATGGTAGGGTTGTAGCTCATTCCCTCCATTTCAGCTAGTTTAGTCTTCATTCGAGGACGAATGATACCAAAAGGGAGATATTGTAACACCTCGAAAACCAGGCCTAGAAAAAATTGCAGAAATTACCTGAACCAGTGAACCACGGCAGGGTTCACGAACCGTGATAGGGTCCACAATCCGTTAACCTACCCGTGGTCCAGACTTGGACTTCACCAAGCCCAAGCGTCAGACCACAGGACCCTTCACGGGCTGTGGTCACAATGACGGGCCGTGGTGGCGTTCGTTATGTCAGATCAGTAGACCCCCCAACTTGGCCCTAGAACCCCCAGGTCCAAGTGAAGACCACATACACTTTCACGGTCCGTGGTCCTTTACACGGTCTGTGGGAACTTCCGTGGAGTTTAACCAGTAAACTCCCAACATAAAGCCTCTACACCTTAGCCCAAGTGAGGACCATAGGGACCTTCACGGTCCGTGGTCCTCCACACAGGTCGTGGTAGTGGCCGTAGTCCAGACCCCCAAGTTTTCAAAACCTAGTCCAGACAACGACCAACTTCACGGTCCGTGAAGGTGGTCGTGGTCTGCCCGTCTGCAGTTTAAGTCAGGGTTAGTTTGGTCTTTTCCTTATTTATTGGACACCTAAACTTCATCGTTTTAACCCTAAATTTCGTGGTTTTAGTCAGTTTAAGCCTAGAAACACAACTAGAACTTACCCAAGTCAGATCTTTAATCAAAACTTAGCAAATTAGAAGCGAAAGGAGAGAAAGAGGCAACCAACCCTAGTTCAAGAATGCAATAAGGTTCCATCAGTTCCCACCCTGAAATCTAAAGATTTCTCCGTGGAATTTATCACCGGGTATGTGGGATTTCACTAGTGGATTCCTTTCATCCATTAGGTCCCTAATTTTTAGTCAGTTTCTTGATTCCCTAATTATGACTAGACCTAGGGTTTCTTGAATGTTAGAATTATTGGGTTCTTAGCTGTTAGAATGATCCAAATTAGAGTAGTATGTCAATATTCAATTTATTGCATGAATTCTAGAACCCTAACTATATATATCTTTAGTTCTTGAATTACACATGCTAGGTAAGATATTTCAGTTATTCAGTTATACATGCCTCAGTTCTTGAATTACACATGCTAGTCCTTTAGTTTCAATTTTGCTAGACTTAGTTAGGGCATGTCCCAACATTTCTAATCAGTTTAGAGGCTATTTTCAGACATGGTTAGATTCAGCTTGGTTATGAGTTAATATTTTTCCTGGATTAAACTCATCAGTTTTCATTCATCTCGGTTATAGTATATGGGTATTTTCCCCATCTTTTTATTTTACATATGATTATATCTTCCGCACAGTTTTTATTATTCAGTTATCTTTAGTATGCTCATGATTATGCCAGCAGGGTTAGCTTGGGGTCATTTGTGATCCTAGGCCCCCTGTCCGCGTCCAGGCGGTATCCTCGAGGTATGACATAGACCTTGCCAAAAGAAAGGATAATGCCGATCAACTAGTAAAGAAAGCTTTTGCTGTATGGGGAAACACATCCAGCAAATCCGAGGAAGAGGCAAACATCCATGAAGATGTCTCGATGATGGCTGTCGAATATGATAAAACTGTGTTCAATTCCATTTTCTCACTAATGGCAAAATCTGACGATGAAGAGGATATGGATGAGGTAACCCTTTTTTATCGCAAAAATGACCTAGACACTCTTTCCATTAAAAGATTGAGAAAACTTGATGTTGTATTAATTGACTCAGTTGATGAATTAACTTTTGAAAATTTAATGATAAGTGAAAAATTGAGTTTATGCGTGGATGAAAACTTAACTCTTAACTCTCAAATATATGAAATGAGTGTTTGGATAGGTATCCTAGAGACTGGTAGTTTGCAAACCAACGAGGAACCTGTACCTCTGAAGGTGGGAAGCGAAAACTTAGTAACTTTGAGGTTGAGCTAGAAGAGAAACTAAAGAACTCTGAGTCTAAACTAGTTGCCTCCCTTGAAAGGAATTCTCAACTAATGAAGGATCTATGTAAGATCAAAGAAGAGTTAAGCCACTCCCTCAAATGGACTGATTCATCTAAGATACTCTCTAACTTAGCAAATTAGAAGTTCAACAGCAGAAAGGGTTTAGGTTGTATATAGATAGACCCCCCCTACAATCCCCACAGTAAATATGTGTCTGTCTCTGGCAATCTTTTGTGTACCCATTATGGAAGAAATGGTTATCTGAAAGAAAAATGTGTGATTCTGAGAGGAGTAAAAGAAAGGCAGGAGAAGTTTCTTAGATCGGAGAAAGTCTCTGTAAAAAAGTACAAGGTACCTAGTCCCAGTTACCATTTTAGCAAGAACAATTTGCCCCCATAGACAGGAAGATTTCTCATTAAGCCTTTTGACAGCTTTTGGGAACTCCATCTGAAGTGGGTTCCTAAGACTAATAAGTGATTCTTGTGCAGAAGAGAGGAAGCAGTCAATGCTGGTACATGGACAGTGGATAATCAAGGCACATGACTAGAGGCACTCTAAATTTCCTCTCTTTGGAAGCACACCTGGGCGGTGGTGTGTCGTTTAGTGGTGGGAAGAAGGATTTCATTCTCAGAATTGGCAAGATAGGAAGAATAGATGATCATTCCATAGATAATATACATTATGTAAATGGTTTGCAATACAACCTCTTGAGTGTATCCCAAATTTGCGACAAGGGAAATGAAGTTAAGTCATGTCTGATAGGTGTTTGGTTACTAACTGTGTAACTAACAAGGTTGTTATGTCTGCCAAAAGAGTAAAAAATATGTATGTTGCAGATCTTGACTCGGTAGAAGGGGACAGTCTTTCATGCCTAAGTGCTCAAGCTGACAACGCAAATCTATGGCATAGGCGATTGGGTCATGTGAGTAAATCCTTGTTGAACAAGCTTGTTATAGGGGACGTGGTCTGTGGATTGCCAAAGCTGAAGTTTTCTAATGATAAAGTCTGTGATGCCTGTGTAAAAGGGAAACAAACAAGATCATCTTTCAAAACCAAGAAAGGTGTGAGCACAACCAGACCCATAAAACTTCTCCACATGGATCTATGTGGACCTGTCAGAGTTCAAAGCAGAGGAGGTAAGAAGTATATTCTGGTAGTTATTGATTAAGGATGAGACAGCCAAACATCTGATCACCTTTGCCAAAGCAACTCAACTAAAGGTAAACTGTAAGATAGCTAGCATCAGATCTGACCATGGCACAGAGTTTGAAAACTCTCAAATTGAAGACTTTTGTGCTGAAAATAGAATCCATCACAACTTCTCTACGACAAAAAATCCCCAGCAAAATGGAGTTGTTGAAAGGAAGAACAAAACATTGGTGGATATTGCTAGAACCATGTTGATTGACTCAGGGTAAGTAATGAATTTTTGGGTAGAAGTAGTCAACACTGCCTGCTATAGTTGCTCAATGACAAGAAACGTTCAATTGCTCATCTGAAGCCATTTGGTTGCAAATGCTTTGTACTGAATAATGGAAAGGATGACCTTAGGAAGTTTGATGTCAAGAGTGATGAAGGGGTATTTGTCAGGTACTCCTCTACCAGCAAAGCATACAGAGTTTTTAACAAAAGAACTTCATGTGTTGAAGAGAGCATGCATGTGATATTTGATGAGTCTGATGACAAGGGTAATGATGAACACAAAGAAGACACTAAATTGGAGGAGTTGATTAATGGAAAACAGGACAAGGCAATCCAAAATCCTGAAAGCAAACAGGTTGCAAGGGAAGATGGTGTAGAACTCTCAAAAGAACCTAATACCTCTGATTCAACTCAAGAGGAAACATCTCAAAGTCCAAAGTGTGAAGAAGGTGAATCCGCTGCTGATGTTGAAGAAGAGATAACTAGAAAGTTCAGATGGAAATATCAATCTTCAGATCCACTGGACAATCTTATCTCTCCACTTGACTCTGGAATACAAACTAGATCCAAAATAAGAAATCTAGTTGCATATTCAGCCTGCATATCAACCATTAAGCCTAAGAATATCAAAGAGGCTTTACAGGATGCAGATTAGGTGACATCAATGCAAGAAGAACTTCATCAGTTTGAAAGAAGCAAAGTATGGCACCTGGTCCCCAGACCTCTCAACAGAACCATTATTGGGACTAGGTGGGTCTTTAGAAACAAACTTGATGAGCATGGGATCATTACCGTAAATAAGTCAAGACTTGTGGTACAAGGATATAATCAAGAGGAAGGGATTGACTATGACGAGAGTTTTGCTCCTGTAGCCAGAATGGAAGCCATTAGAATCTTGATAGCCTTTGCTTCCCACATAAAGTTTAAACTGTTTCAAATGGATGTCAAGAGTGCTTTCTTGAATGGGCATTTGAAGGAAGAGGTGTATGTTAAACAACCTCCAGGCTTTAAAGATTATGATCTACCAAACCATGTACTGAAGCTGGATAAAGCTCTGTATAGCCTAAATCAAGCTCCTAGAGCTTGCTACGAGCCCCTCTTGAAGTTTCTCCATGGAAACGGGTTCAAAGGAGGTAAAATTGATAATACTCTGTTTCTAAAATCCAGAGGTAAGGAGTTGTTGATTGTGCAGGTATACGTAGATGACATCATGTTTGGAGCTACTTCAGATTCACTACGTAAAGAGTTTGTTAATTTGATGAACAGTGAATTTGAAATAAGCATGATGGGATATGTCAAGAAAAGTACATAAAGGAATTTCTCAAGAAGTTCAACCTACTTGAGGCAAAATCCTTGATACTCATATGAGCACGAGTGTGAATCATGACTTGGATAACAAAGGAATAGATTTTAATTAAACCATGTACAGGGGAATTATTGGGTCACTTCTGTACCTCACTGTAAGCAAGCCTGACATAGTCCTCAGTGTAGGGATGTGTGCAAGGTTTCAAGCAGCACCAAAGGAATCACACTTGAAGCAGCCAAGCTAATTCTGAGATATTTGAAGGGAACTCATGACCTGGACCTTTTCTATCCTACTAGTGAATTTTTTTATCTAATTGGTTATGTTGACGCTGATTATGCAGGTTTTCTTGTTGATCGAAAAAGCACATCATTCATGGCACACTTCCTAGGATCATCACTGATTTCTTGGGGCACTAAAAAGAAAAATTCAATGGCACTATCTACAACAGAAGCAGAATATGTGGTTGTTGTATCATGTCGTGCTCAGCTCCTATGGATCAAGCATCAACTTGAAGACTTTGGTGTTCTCACAGACACTATTCCTCTAATATGCGACAACACTAGTGCAATGAACTTGGCCAAGAACCTCGTTCAGTATAAGAGGAAAAAATATATAGATGTGAGGCATCACTTCCTAAGGGACAATGTTGAGAAGCAAAATATGGTGATGAGTTTTTGCAAGACAGAAGACCAGTTGACTGACATCTTTACAAAGCCATTAAGTAAAGAATACTTTGTCAAAAACAGACTGAGGCTGGGGGTTGATGAGTCCATAATTTAGACTCATTTAGGGCTTTATTTTAATAGAATTAGTGTCCTCAAATGCATATTTTTTCTTAATAACTAATGTAAATCCTTAAGTTTCAGGTATTTGGAGTTTTAGGCAAAGCATGGACACTACTTGGCAAAAAGGAACAAAATGGCTGAAAAGATAAAGAAAATAAGGCCTGAGGATCGGCAAATGCATTAGGTGAGTCGCTGAATTGCCTTAACCTCGCCCAAAGTTCCTGTGTGTTGAGTCCTAAAGGAAAAGATCAAGTTGGCAATGAAAGAGAGTAGTCGGTGTGTCGCGAACATTTCCGTGAAGTAGTACTATATCGCCCAATGATCCAGAATGCGAAGATGCTGAAGGAAAAAGCTAAAAGGCAATGAAGCAGACCAAAGGGTGGATCGCCGAGTGCATCGGCGATCCCAACTAACTGTGCCGAGTGAACCTTCGCAACACAATTTTTTTAAAACTAGAAGTACTCATTTAATTATGTAGCTTAGTATCAAGTTGTATAGAATATTTTCAGTTTTGAGTTCTTAGAGTTTTTGGGAGACATTGTTCTTAAGATTGAAGGTTTTGAAGGTTTTCATCTCCAAGAAATTAGAAGTGGCTATCCAAGAATCTTCATCCTAGGAGTGTTTAAAGACATTTTCTATCGTACCCACTAGGTGGAAACACTTGTTGGAATTGATTTCTATCTCTTTTTCATGCTAGCTAAAACCCCAATTCTTGGGGTGTGATTTTGTGAATATTGGTTAAATTTTCTATTTGGTATTGCTTATTGTTAGTTTATTTTCTGTTTAAATGTGATTTCGTTTAGTAGTTGTGTTTGAACTTAATGGGATTGTAGTTGCAAATACGATTTCATCTTAGTGTTTTTGGCTTTCTCGAGAGAGAGGTTTTAAAACTAAGACTACTAAATGGATAGTCGATGGTTATTGGGTCGTCCTGGGTTAAGCTCGAGAGAGTGAATCCTAGACCTTTTCCCACACATTCAGCTCGAGAGAGTGAATGGGCTAAGGCAGAGGTTGTCCTTAAAAGTGGAAACTCAGTGTTCGAGAGAAGTCGAGTTGATTCGGGGTAAGTTGTTCGAGAGAGAATTTAACCCCACTAAAGTCTAGCCTAGTTACAAATGTTCAGCAATTGACTATCAATAGCATTTATCCGATTGTGTAGTTTATCCCATATTCCTATCACATCCCAAGAATCTCGTCTTCCTATATTTGCATTTTTGTAGTTTTGTTTTTTTAGTTGATAATCACTACAAACCCCCCTTGATAATTGACATTCGTGTCAACCCCTTAATTTATTATGTTTTTACTCGATAATGTTTTTAGCTATGGTTAACTCTAGCATATTCGCGCTTAACTTTTAATTCTCAGAAACCGCTCCCTTGGGACTCGACCCCAACCCATTCGGTTGAGTTATATTACTATTGTACGATCGTAGACACTTGAATTGGAAGTTGTGTCTTGATTACGAAAACATCAATGAGGCCCACCTTTTGTGATCTTGTGACTCTCTGGTTTTATATATATATTGGGTTTTTAGCCTAAATTGTGTTGACACTGCTTTGTGTGGATGTTTGAGCTTATGGCTCCGTGTTTTTAAATTATAAATAATTTTTGACCCTTCCAAAATTATTTTCCCAGCCCTTCTGTGTTGAATGTGGTTGTTCTCTAGAAAATTTGAGTATTGTTTTTTATCAATACCGATGACTTGAAGAGTACTCATAATAGAACAAACATGAATGTGAGACTACGATGAGGCCAAATGAAGTTGCATAGACCTCTTTGCATCTCGTTGTGACTAGCCAATTATCAAATCGAGTCTCCTGTAATGATCGTTGCACACTAGCGAAAGTGTGGAGTCTTGTTTGACTTTGGTGTCGATTCCTTGTGTGATGATCTTACTATGAACTATGCATGATAACACCTAGAATTTGCCCCGTCGGTACGGTCGACTAATTAAGGCTATCTCTTGATATGATCTTAGGCAATTTTGAAGAGTGTGAAATAATTTGACATATACCTCTTTTGTGACCTACCTTGTGAGTGTGTGTGAATGTCTTTTGAACACCACTTGAGCCTTATCCTTCTTTGGAAGAAACTTGATGAAAACTTGACCTTTCTTAAATCCACTACCCATAATCCTCTTTACTTGTGGTAGATTAAATAGACAACTTAGGTCAAAAGGGTAAGTTGGGGGTGTGGTGAAAAGAGAAGGCAAGTCAAGAAGTGCAAGAAAAGTCACCTTTAACCCATGGTTTTGAGAAAAATGGAGCCCCTCCATATTAAAAAAAGGGAAAGAAAAGAAAGATAAAGAAAAAGAATGAAAAAGTTGTGGGATAAAGTACAAAAGAAATGCGGTTTCCGAACAATCCAAGGAAAGTGAATAATGGGATGACTTATGCGCACTAAAGAAAATGAAGAAAGAAGAGGAAATGAAGTGTTGAGAGAACCAAACTTCACGAGAATTAAAGTCACTGAGCCTAAATGACCATACCTTTGCACTCAGCCCCATTACAAGCCTTGAAAAGACCTTTTTGATCTTGAGTGTGCTGAAGCAAGTGTCGATTGGAAAATACGGGGAATCCTATGGGTGAAGTCATGCATTATGTTCATCTTTGATAGTGTGAGCGTTGCATTTGATTTCGAAACTTTAAATTGTAAACCATTGTGTGAATATGGAATCATTTTCTCTTGTGTGAGGGCATTTGAACAATTTGGTTGAGCTTGAACTTGCATTTGAAGCTAGTATAGTGAGCTTGAGATTCATTGATAATGGTCTGTGACAACTTGAAACTTTGAGTGCACATTTGATCTTCGCATGAGTAAATTGAGTCTTATGTGTGCATTCATGATTGAGTCTTGTGTAGCACTGTTCGAGACATCCTTTTTGAACTGGCGAACTTGAGTTTTACTTGAGGACAAGCAAAAGTTTAAGTTAGGGGTGTTGATGAATCCACAATTTGGACTCATTTAGGGCTTTATTTTAATAAAATTAGTGTCCTAAAATGCATATTTTGTCTCAATAACTGATGTAAATCCTTAGGTTTCAGGTATTTGGAGTTTGAGGCAAAGCATGGACACTACTTGACAAAAAGGAACAAAACGGCTGAAAAACGAAGAAAAGAAGGCCTGAGGTCGCCTAATGCATTAGGCGAGTTGTTGAATGGCCTTAACCTTGCCCAAAGTTCCAGTGTGCTGATCTCTGAAGGAAAATATCAAGTTGGCGATGAAAGGGAGCCGTCGGCGTATCCCCGAATAGTTCCGCGAAGTAGTACTATCTGGCCCAATGATCCAGAACGCGAAGATGGTGAAGGCAAAAGCTGAAAGGCAATGAAGTAGACCAAAGGGCTGATCGCCGAGTGCATCAGCGATCTCGACTAACTGCGCTAAGTGATCCTTCGCAGCACAAATTTTTGAAAACTATAAAAACTCATTTAATTTTGTAGCTTAGTATCAAGTTGTGAAGAATTATTACTGAGACTTAAAATATTTTCAGTTTTTAGTTCTTAGAGTTTTTGGGAGACATTGTTCTTAAGCTTGAAGGTTTTGACGGTTTTCAACTCCAAGAAATTGGAAGTGGGTATCCAAGAATATTCATCCTAGTCGTGTTTAAAGACATTTTCTATTGTACCCACTTGATGGAAACACTTTTTGGTATTGATTTCTATCTCTTTTTTATGTCTATCTAAAACCCCAATTCTTGGGGTATGATTTTGTGAATATGGATTAAATTTCCTGTTAGGTATTGCTTATTATTATTCTATTTGTTGTTTAAATGTGATTTCGTTTAGTAGTTGTGTTTGAACTTAATGGGATTGTAGTTGCAAATACGATTTCATCATAGTGTTTTTGTCTTGCTCGAGAGAGCTTTTTAAAACTAAGACTACTAAATTGATAGCTGGTGGTTATTGGGCCGTCGTGGGGGGTTCAGTGAGAGAGATTATATCCTACGCCTTTTCCCACACATTTAGCTTGAGATAGTTAATGGGCTAAGGTGCAGGCTGTGCTTAAAAGCGGCAACTCAGTGTTCGAGAGAAACCGAGTTGATTCGGGGTAAGTTGCTCAAGAGAGAATTTACCCCCACTAAAGTCTAGCCTAGTTACAAATGTTCTACAATTCACTATCAATAGCGCTTACCCGATTGTGTAGTTTATCCCATATTCGTATCACATCCCAAGAATCATGTCTCTCTATATTCGCATTTTTGTATTTTCGTTGTTTTAGTTGTTAATCACTACAAACCCCCCTTGATAATTGACATTCGTGTCAATCCCTTAATTTATTATGTTTTTACTTGTTAATTTTTTTAGCTATGGTTAACTTTAACATATTCGCGCGTAACTCTTAATTCTCAGAAACCGCTCCCTTGGGACTCAACCCTAACCCATTCTATTGAGTTATATAACTATTGTACGATCGTAAACACTTGAATTGGAAGTTATGTCTTCATTACGCAAACATCAATGAGGCCCACCTTTTGTGATCTTTTGACTCTCTGGTTTTGTATATATATTGGGTTTTTAACCTAAATTGTGTTGACACTGCATTGTGTGGATGTTTGAGCTTATGGCTCCGTGTTTTTAGATTGTAAATGATTTTTGACCCGTCAGAAAAAAAATTTGTGACCCCTTCTGTGTTGAATGTGGTTGTTCTCTTGCAAATTTGAGTATTAGTTTTGATCAATACCGATGACTTGAATAGTGCTCATAATCGAACAAAGATGAATGTGCGGCTACGATGAGGTAAAATGAAGTTGCATAGACAATATGTGAACTCTTTGTATCTCGTTGTAACTAGCCAATTATCAAATCGAGTCTCTTGTGATGATCGTTGCACACTAGCGAAAGTGTGGAGTCTTGTTTGACTTTGTTGTTGATGCCTTGTGTGCTGATCTTACTATCAACTATGCATGATAACACCTAGAATATGCCTCGTTGTTCCGGTAGACTAAGTAAGCCTATCTCTTGATATGATCTAAGGCAATTTTGAAGAGTGTGAAACAATTTGACATATACCTCTTTTGTGACCTACCTTGTAAGCGTGTGTGAATCTCTTTTGAACACACCTTGAGCCTTATCCTTCTTTGGAAAAAACTTGATGAAAACATAACATTTCTTAAATCCACTACCCATAATCCTCTTGAATTGTGGTTGATTGAATAGCCAACTTAGGTCAAAAGCCAAAGTTGGGGGTGTGGCGAAAAGAGAAGGCGAGTCAAGAAGTGCAAGAAAAGTCTCCTTTAACCCATGGTTTTGAGAAAAATGGAACCCCTTTATATAAAAAAAAAGGGATAGAAAAGAAAGAAAAAGAAAAAGAATGAAAAAGTTGTGGAATAAAGTACAAAAGAAATGGGGTTTCTAAACAATCCATGGAAAGTGAATAAAGGGATGACTTATGCGCACTAAAGAAAATGATGAAAGAAGAGGGAAGGAAGTGTTGTGAGAACCACACTTCGTGAGAATGAAAGTCACTGAGCCTAAATGACCATACATTTGCACTTAGTCCCATTATAAGCCTCGAAAATACCTTTTTGATCTTTAGTGAGCTGAAGCAATTGTCGATTGAAAAATACGAGGAAACTTATGGGTGAATTCATGCATTATGTTCATCTTTGTGAGTGTGAGCGTTGCATTTGATTCCGGAGCTTTAAATTGTAAACCATTGTGTTAATATGGAATCATTTTTTCTTGTGTGACGGCATTTGAACACTTTAGTTGAGCTTGAACTTGCATTTGAAGAAAGTATAGTGAGATTGAGATTCTTTGATAATGGTGTGTCATAACTTGAAACTTTGAGTGCACATTTGATCTTCGCATGAGTAAATTGAGTCTTATATGTGCATTCATGATTGACTATTGTGTAGCACTGTTCGAGACATCCTTTTTGAACTGTCAAACTTGAGTTTTACTTGATGACAAACAAAAGTTTAAGTTGGGGGTGTTGATGAGTCCACAATTTGGACTCAATTAGGGCTTTATTTTAATAGAATTAGTGTCCTCAAATACATATCTTGTCTTAATTACTAATGTATATCCTTAAGTTTCAAGTATTTGGAGTAAGAGACAAAGCTTGGACATTACTTGGCAAAAAGGAACAAAACGGCTGAAAAGACGAAGAAAAGAAGGCCTGAGGATCGCCTAATGTATTAGGCGATTTGTCGAATGGCCTTAACCTCGCCCAAAGTTCCAGTGTGCTGAGCCCTGAAGAAAAAGATCAAGTTGGTGATGAAAGGGAGCAGTTGGCGTGTCGCCGAACAGGTCCGCGAAACAATACTATATCGCCCAATGATCCACAATGCGAAGATGTTGAAGGCAAGAGCTAAAAGGCGATGAAGCAGACCAAAGGGCAGATCGCCGAGTGCATCGGTGATCCCGACTAACTGTGCCGAGTGATCCTTCACAGCAAAAATTTTTGAAAACTATAAAAAGTCATTTAATTTTGTAGCTTAGTATCAATTTGTAAAGAATTATTACTCAGACTTAGAATATTTTCAGTTTTTATTTCTTAGAGTTTTTGGCAGACATTGTTCTTAAGCTTAAAGGTTTTGAAGGTTTTCAACTCCAAGAAATTGGAAGTTGGTATACAAGAATCTTCATCCTATACGTGTTTAAAGACATTTTTTATCATACCTACTCGATGGAAACAGTTGTTGGTATTGATTTCTATCTCTTTTTCATGTGTAGCTAAAACCCCAATTTTTGGGGTGTGATTTTGTGAATATGGATTAAATTTCACGTTGGGTATTGCTTATTGTTAGTCTATTTGCTGTTTAAATGTGATTTCGTTTAGTAGTTATGTTTGAACTTAATGGGATTGTAGTGTTTTTGTCTTGCTCGAGAGAGGTTTTAAAACTAAGACTACTAAATCAATAGTCGGTGGTCATTTGGTCGTCGTGGGTTCAGCTCTAGAGTGTGAATCCTAGGCCTTTTCCCAAACATTCAGCTCGAGAGAGTGAATGGGCTAAGGCGGAGGTTGTGCTTAAAAGTGGCAACTCGGTATTCGAGGGAAATCGAGTTGATTCGGGGTAAGTTGCTCGAGTGAGAATTTACCCCCACTAAAGTCTAGCCTAGCTACAAATGTTCAACAATTGACTATCAATTGCATTTACCCGATTGTGTAGTTTATCCCATATTCCTATCACATCCGAAGAATCCCATCTCCCGATATTCAATTTTTGTATTTTTGAAGTTTTAGTTGTTAATCACTACAAACCCCCCTTGATAATTGACATCCGTGTCAACCCCTTAATTTAATATGGTTTTACTCGATAATGTTTTTAGCTTTGCTTAACTCTAGCATATTTGTACTTAACTCTTAATTCTCAAAAACCACTCCCTTGGGACTCGACCCCAACCCATTCGGTTGAGTTATATTACTATTGTACGATCGTAGACACTAAAATTGGAAGTTGTGTCTTGATTACGCAAACATCAATGCGGCCCACCTTTTGTGATCTTGTGACTCTCTGGTTTTGTTTATATATTGGGTTTTTAGCCTAAATTGTGTTGACATTGCTTTGTGTGAATGTTTGAGCTTATGGCTCCATGTTTTTAAATTGTAAATGATTTTTGACCCTTATGAAAAAAAATTGTCACCCTTTCTGTGTTGAATGTGGTTGTTCTCTTGCAAATTTGAGTATTGGTTTTGATCAATACCGATGATTTGAATAGTGCTCATAATCGAACAAACATGAATGTGCGGCTACGATAAGGCCAAATGAAGTTTCATAGACAATATGTGAACTCTTTGCATCTTGTTGTAACTAGCCAATTATCGAATCGAGTCTCTTGTGATGATCATTGCACACTAGCAAAATTGTGGAGTCTTGTTTGACTTTGGTATCAATGCCTTGTGTGTTGGTTTTTACTATAAACTATGCAAGATAAAAACTAGAATTTACCCCGTTGGTCCGGTCAACTAAGTAAGGCTATCTTTTGATATGATCTTAGGCAATTTTTAAGAGTGTGAAACAATTTGACATATACCTCTATTGTGACCTACCTTGTGAGCGTGTGTAAATCTTTTTTGAACACCCCTTGAGCATTATCCTTCTTTGGAAGAAACTTGATGAAAACATGACCTTTCTTTAATCCATAATCCTCTTGATTTGTGGTTGATTGAATAGCCAACTTAGGTCAAAAGCCTAAGTTGGGGGTGTGGTGAAAAGAAAAGGGCAAGTCAAGAAGTGCAAGAAAAGTCACCTTTAACCCATGGTTTTGAGAAAAATGGAACCCATCCATATAAAACAAAGGATAAGGAAAGAAAGAAAAAGAAAAAGAATGAAAAAGTTGTGGAATAAAGTACAAAAGAAATGGGGTTTCCAAACAATCCATGGAAAGTGAATAATGGGATGACTTATGAGCACTAAAGAAAATAATGAAAGAAGAGGAAAGGAAGTGTTGTGAGAACCAAACTTCATGAGAATGAAAGTTACTGAGCCTAAATGACCATACCTTTGCACTCAGCCCCATTACAAGCCTTGAAAAGACCTTTTTTATCTTGAGTGTGCTGAAGCAAGTGTCGATTGGAAAATACGGGGAAACCTACGGGTGAATTCATGCATTATGTTCATCTTTGTGACTGTGAGCATTGCATTTGATTCCGGAACTTTAAATTGTAAACCATTGTGTGAATATGGAATCATTTTTTCTTGTGTTAAGGCATTTGAACACTTTAGTTGAGCTTGAACTTGCATTTGAAGAAAGTATAGTGAGCTTGAGATTCTTTGATAATGGTGTGTTACAACTTGAAACTTTGAATGCACATTTGATCTTCGCATGAGTAAATTGAGTCTTACGTGTGCATTCATGATTGAGTCTTGTGTAGCACTATTAGAGACATCCTTTTTGTACTGTCGAACTTGAGTTTTACTTGAGGACAAGCAAAAGTTTAAGTTAGGGGTGTTGATGAGTCCACAATTTAGACTCATTTAGGGCTTTATTTTAATAGAATAAGTGTCCTCAAATGTATATTTTGTCTCAATAACTGATGTGAATCCTTAAGTTTTAGGTATTTGGAGTTTGAGGCAAAGCATGGACACTACTTGGCAAAGAGGATCAAAACGGCTGAAAAGATGAAGAAAAGAAGGCATGAAGATCGCCTAATGCATTAGCCGAGTTGTCGAATGGCCTTAACCTCGCCCAAAGTTCCAGTGTGCCGAGCACTGAAGGAAAAGATCAAGTTGGCGATGAAAGGGAACATTCGGCGTGTCGCCGAACTGTTCCCCGAAGCACTACTATCTGGCCCAATGATCCAAAATGCGAAGATGCTGAAGGCAAAAGCTGAAAGGCGATGAAGTAGACCAAAGGACGGATCGCCGAGTGCATCGGCGATCCCGACTAACTGCGCCGAGTGATCCTTCGCAACACAAATTTTTGAAAACTATAAAAACTCATTTAATTTTGTATCTTCGTATCAAGTTGTAAAGAATTATTACTGAGACTCAGAATATTTTCAGTTTTTAGTTCTTAGTGTTTTTAGGAGACATTATTCTTAAGCTTGAAGGTTTTGAAGGTTTTCAACTCCAAGAAATTGGAAATGGGTATCCAAGAATCTTTATCCTAGACGTGTTTAAAGACATTTTCTATCATACCTACTTGATGGAAACACTTGTTGGTATTGATTTCTATCTCTTTTTCATATCTAGCTAAAACACCAATTATTGGGGTGTGATTTTGTGAATATGGATTAAATTTTCTTTTGGGTATTGCTTATTGTTAATCTATTTTCTGTTTAAATGTGATTTCGTTTAGTAGTTTTGTTTGAACTTAATGAGATTATAGTTGCAAATACGATTTCATCTTAGTGTTTTTGTCTTCCTCGAGAGAGAGGTTTTAAAACTAAGAAAACCAAATCGGTAGCTGGTGGTTATAGGGTCATCGTGGGTTCAACTAGAGAGAGTGAATCCTAGGCCTTTTCCCAAACATTCAGCTCAAGAGAGTGAATGAGCTAAGGCGGCGGCTGTGCTTAAAAGCGGAAACTCGGTGTTCGAGAGAAACCTGGTTGATTCGGGGTAAGTTGCTCGAGAGAGAATTTACCCCCACTAAACTCTAGCCTACTTACAAATGTTCAGTAATTGACTATCTATAGCATTTACCCGATTGTATAGTTTATCACATATTCCTATCACATCCCAAGAATCCCGTCTCCCTATATTCGCATTTTTGTATTTTCGTTGTTTTAGTTGTTAATCACTACAAACCCCCCATGATAATTGACATTCATGTCAACCCCTTAATTTATCATGTTTTTACTCAATAATGTTTTTAGCTATGGTTAACTCTAGCATATTCGCGCTTAACTCTTAATTCTCAGAAACCGCTCCCTTGGAACTCGATCCCAACCCACTTGGTTGGGTTATATTACTATTGTATGATCGTAGACACTTGAATTGGAAGTTGTGTCTTGATTACGCAAACATCAAAATGGTACCGTTGTCGGGGAGTGGTGTTACTTGAGACTTTTTAGTTAAGTTGAATTTTGTTCTTGTTAGTTGTATTGAAACTTACTTAATTTTTAGTTTTGGTTTTTGTGTTGCTGTTTTGAGCAAAGACTTGGAGCATATTTGGTATCAACAGTAACCTAATGGATCACCCTCCTTTGAGATTGATGATATTTAAGGACGACATCCTATTTTTCAAACAATTGAATGGTGAGTCCAGGTATGAGTTGTCGCAAAGGTTTAAAATCCTATTGCATCAATGCCCAATTCATGAGATCCCAGATAAACTATTTTTGGAATGTTGCTACCTAGGTCTTAGACCCGAAAATAGAATAATGGCTGACCAACTCTCTTCGGGCTGCTTGAAGCGACACTCCTATGAGACCTCAATCAAACTCTTGATTGTGTGGCCAACACCAACAAGGAGACTGAGAAGGACCAGCACTTGGCCACATTGCTAGGTCAGCTGGATGCCTTGGCCCAAAAGGTCAAGGACTTAGAGGTACTGTCCAAAAAGACAGGTAGGTACATCCCTCATCACGAGCATCAAAAGCTGAAGAAGCAAGAGGGAGAGAAAATTGATGAGGTCCTCTTACTCATTCTGCACAAAGTTGAAGGACTCGACAGAGTGTTGGAGGAGATGAGAGAAAATATCTTGATGTTGAATCAATTGGCAACCTCACATTCTATGCTCATTCAACTACTAGGGTCCCAAATGGACCAAGTGCTGAATGACCTCTACCCAGAACCAAAAGGGGGGTTTCCTTACGAAAATGAGAAAAACCTCACTAATGGAACTTAAGTGGGGACTTGCGTCGTGCCACGACGTTAACTAAGGCGCTGCTTGGGAGGCAACCCAAGACCCCTTATCGTTTTATTTTTACTTTAAAAAATAATGGTGTGTTGTTTGTGTAGGTTGAAGTGGGAAAGTTGTTAAAAAGTGTAGGTTGGCGAGCAAAAGCTCCAGTCGGCGCATCACCGAAGAGGTCGGCGACCCCGACCCAGACTGTCGTTGGACTTAAGACATCTTCAAATTGGAGTCTGTAAAACTCAGCGACCCCAGGAAATTATTGAAGAGTAGTCGACCAGGTCGGCGAGTCGGCGATCACGATCTTGTCCGCCGTTTGGGCTCCCAGATTAACTGGAAGTCTTGTAAAACTCGACAGGTTAAGTGACCAGTTGACGAGTTAAGTGACCGCTCAGCGTATCGCCGAGTGGGTGGGCAAGCACGACTAATGTCGCCAAATGGACAAGAACTGGACAGTTCTTATAAGGCCAAAGGTTTAAATTTTCAAACTCTTCACTTTCCCTCACTTTAAATCTTCACAAACTCACACCTGCACCATAGTATATATATTTTTGCATTTCAAAAAGTATTTTAGTTGTTGATTTGTGCTCGAAAGTTGGATTACATTGCCACCTAGCATTTCAATTTTATTTATTCGGCATAAAAGGTTGGTTTTCCGAACCCCGAGTCTATTTTTATCGATTTTGTACTCAATTGCAACATTATTATCTTGATTGAAGTGTGATGGGCCTCTCTGATATGATTAGACTATTTAAATGCCTGTTTTAATTCGATAATCCTGCCCGTAATGTTTTGAATGTTGAAATCCCGTAATTATGTGCGTTAAAATGAATTAAATTTCGTGGGGTTGTGCTTGCATGTCGTTGGGTTTAGTTGGGTGAAGTCTGAGTAACCCGTATTCGTGCCAAACGACGTAATTTTCCCAATGATAGAATGGATGACATCATTATTAAGGGCAAAAGTCATCAATTGGCCAAATTTGGCAAAACTGTGAGAAGTCTGAGTATCCCGGGGTAATGGGTGTTATGGATCTTGTCTTAATTTGAGTAGTGCATGTTTTGATTTTGTTTACAGGGGGTTGCGGGGTTGAATTCGAGATGATGGGTCGTTGGGTCGTTTGGCGAACTAGGTCGAGCTCGCCGAACCCCTCGGCGATTCATCGAAGTTCCCCATCTCGCCTTTAATTTCATGATAAATGTGTTGTTGAATTTTGTAACTTTTGACGAGAAGCCTGAGGTCACCGAAGGCACTCGATGACTCGTCGAAAGTCTTCTTGATCACCCTTTGTCTGCACCCCTATATCCTTTTTGCACTGTAACTTTCACCAAGATGACCCTCACTCACCGAATGATGTCGGCGATTCTCCAAAAGGACTTCCCATCACCGACTTGTCAAATTTTTCTGAAAATTTAGAGCCTATCCTTTTGGCGAGGCCGATCTAGCTTGCCAAAGAGATTTAGCGACTCGCCGACTGGTTCGACGAGTCTGTCTGCAACTAATTTTCTGTACTTTTGTTTGAAGGTTTTCTAACTTTTACCTGATATTTTGCAGATATGGTAAAGACCAATGTTGCCATGCCACCCCGAAAAAGAGCACGGGATATCACAATAAATGAAGAGGGATCAAATCCTTCCAAGAAAGGAAGACGAGAACCTCCACCTAGAGACAAAGGCAAGGGCAAGAGGCCCATTTCTGATAGGAAGACTAATCCTTGAGGCCCCTATATTCCTTCATGGGTTTGGGATTCTATGCAGTTGTGCAGGTCTTTTTGGCGGATACACCTTTGGTAGCTCCTAGTGGGTCTGGTACTGCTGTTTCTTCTGAGGTGACTCTGGTGCTGAGACCCAGGACCAGAGTGATGCACCAGGCACTGATGCCCAGACAAATGGAGCGATTGTGTTGACAAGACCCCCTCTTTACCTCCCTCTCTGTCTTACCTAATTTTACTTTTGGATATTTTTGTTTGCATTTGAGGACAATAGTTTCATTTGTGGTGGGGTGCATCCCACCTTTTGTGATCTTGTGACTCTCTAGTTTTGTTTATATATTGGGTTTTAGACTAAATTATATTGACACTGCTATGTGTGGATGTTTGAGATTATGGCTTTATGTTTTTAAATGGTAAATGATTTTTTACCCTTCCAAAAAAATTTGCCACCCCTTCTGTATTGAATATGGTTGTTCTCTTGCAAATTTGAGTATCAGTTCTGATCAATACTAATGACTTGAATAGTGCTCATAATCGAACAAACATAAATGTGCGGCTACGATGAGGCCAAATGAAGTTGCATAGACAATATGTTAACTCTTTGCATCTAGTTGTAACTAGCCAATTATCGAATCGAGTCTCTTGATCGCTGCACAGTAGCGAAAGTGTGGAGTCTTGCTTGAATTTGGTTTCGATGCCTTGGGTGATGAGCTTACTATGAACTATGCATAAAAACACCAAGAATTTGACACGTTGGTCCGGTCGACTAAGTAAGGCTATCTCTTGATATGATCTTAGGTAATTTTGAAGAGTGTGAAACAATTTGACATATACCTCTTTTGTGACCTACCTTGTGAGCGCGTGTGAATCTCTTTTGAACACCCCTTGAGCCTTATCCTTCTTGGGAAGAAACTTAATGAAAGCATGACCTTTCATAAATCCACTACCCATAATCCTCTTGATTTGTGGTTGATTGAATAGCCAACTTAGGTCAAAAGTGTAAGTTGGGGGTGTGGTGAAAGGAGAAGGTAAGTCAAGAAGGGAAAAAAAGAAAGAAAAAGAAAAAAAATGAAAAAGTTGTGGAACAAAGTACAAAAGAAATGGGTTTCCGAACAATCCATGGAAGGTGAATAATGGGATGACTTATGAGCACTAAAGAAAATGATGAAAGAAGAGGAAAGAAAGTGTTGTGAGCACCACACTTCATGAGAGTGAAAGTCACTGAGCCTAAATGACCATACGTTTTCACTCAGCCCCATTACAAGCCTTGAAAATACCTTTTTGATCATGAGTGAGCTGAAGCAAGCGTCGATTGGAAAAGTACGGGGAAACCTATGGGTGAAGTCATTCATTATGTTCATCTTTGTGAGTGTGAGCGTTGCATTTGATTCCAGAACTTTAAATTGTAAACCATTGTGTGAATATGGAATCATTTTTTCTTGTGTGAGAATATTTGAACACTTTAGTTGAGCTTGAACTTGCATTTGAAGCAAATATAGTGAGCTTGAGATTCTTTGATAATGGTGTGTCACAACTTGAAACTTTGAGTGCACATTTGATCTTCGCATGAGTAAATTGAGTCTTATGTGTGCATTCATGATTGAGTCTTGTGTAGCATTGTATGAGACATCCTTTTTGAACTGTCGAACTTGAGTTTTACTTGAGGATAAGCAAAAGTTTAAGTTGGGGGTGTTGATGATTCCAGAATTTGGACTCATTTAGGGCTTTATTTTAATAGAATTAGTGTCCTCAAATGCATATTTTGTCTTAATAACTGATGTAAATCCATAAGTTTCAAGTATTTGGAGTTTGAGGCAAAGCATGGACACTACTTCGCAAAAAGGAACAAAACGGCTGAAAAGACGAAGAATAAAAGGCCCGAGGATCGCCTAATATATTAGGCAAGTCTCCGAATGGCCTTAACCTAGCCCAAAGTTCCAGTCTTCTAAGCCCTGAAGGAAAAGATCAAGTTGGCGATGAAAGGGAGCAGTCGATGTGTCGCCGAACAGTTTCGCGAAGCAGTACTATATCGCCCAATGATCCAGAACGCGAAGATGTTGAAGGCAAAAGCTGAAAGGCAATGAAGTAAATCAAAGGGCGGATCGTCGAGTGCATCGATGACCCCGACTAACTACGCCGAGTGATCCTTCACAGCACAAATTTTCGAAAACTATAAATACTCATTTAAATTTGTAGCTTAGTATCAAGTTGTAAAGAATTATTACTGAGACTTAGAATATTTTCAGTTTTTAGTTCTTAGAGTTTTTGGGAGACATTATTCTTACGCTTTAAGGTTTTGAAGGTTTTGAAGGTTTTCAACTCCGAGAAATTGGAAGTGGGTATCCAAGAATCTTTATCCTAGGTGGAAACACTTGTTGGAATTTATTTCTATCTCTTTTTCATGTCTAGCTAAAACCCCAATTCTAGGGGTGTGATTTTGTGAATATGGGTTAAATTTTATGTTGGGTATTGCTTATTGTTAGTCTATTTGCTGTTTAAATGTGATTTCGTTTAGTAGTTGTGTTTGAACTTAATGGGATTGTCGTTGCAAATACAATTTCATCTTAGTGTTTTTGGCTTACTCAAGAGAGAAGTTTTAAAACAAAGACTCTAAATCGATAGCCGGTGGTTATTGGGTCGTCGTGGGTTCAACGAGAGAGAGTGAATCTTAGGCCTTTTTCCACACATTCAGCTCGAGAGAGTGAATGGGCTAAGGCGGAGGTTGTGCTTAAAAGCGGCAACTCGGTGTTCGAGAGAAATCGAGTTGATTCGGGGTAAGTTGCTCGAGATAGAATTTACCCCCACTAAAGTCTAGCCTAGTTACAAATGTTCAACAATTGACTATCAATAGCATTTACCCGATTGTGTAGTTTATCCTATATTCCTTTCACATCCCAAGAATCCCGTCTCCCTATAATCGCATTTTTGTATTTTCGTTGTTTTAGTTATTAATCCCTTGATAATTGACATTCATGTCAACCCCTTAATTTATTATGTTTTTACTCGATAATGTTTTTTGCTATGGTTAACTCTAGCATATTCGCGCTTAACTCTTAATTCTTAGAAACCGCTCCATTGGGACTCGATCCCAACCCATTCGGTTGGATTATATTACTATTGTACGATCGTAGACACTTGAATTGGAAGTTGTGTCTTGATTACGCAAACATCAGGGATGCATAAGATAACCTAATTCCATAACAAATTTCCACGAAATCTTCGAGTTGATTATGTTAATGAGGGCAGGTATCTATATTAGTTGTAATGTTGTTTGTTTGAGAATTCCCACTTGGTACCTTACTCCAGGTATACACTCATGGCATGTCGGCTGAAGAGAAAATCTAACCATACAGGCAGGGTAATATATCAAATGGGACTTGGTCCCCGCAAGGTTAGTATCACTTATGCTACACTATGTGTCTCTCAACGGTCACTACCACGTGTCCCTTACCCATTCATTGCGTCAGTTTCAGACGTCTTTTCACTTTAAATCCAAGAGTCACTACTTTTCAGGGACCCGATACCCCTTGTGCTTAAATACAACGAGTTTTAGTGGATCCAAACATCCTAATCTCTTCCTAATTTCCTTTTGTGATTCACTACTTTGTTCTAAACCGTCTCTGTCTTCTCATCAAAATGTCTACCTCTTCTTCATCTTCAAAGCTTCCTATCTCCCAAGAAATTGAAAACCCCAGTTCATTCAATTTCTCCATTCCTTTCCCAGAAGAGTCTCCTTCCACACCAGTCTGTGGTAATAGTGAGACGGGTGAATCCATCACACCCCATACTGAAGTGGTGGCTTCTCCTGCACTTCCATATGGGGAAGTTCTACCCTACTCGCCTACGTTAGTCTTATCTAATGAAAAACCCCAAAACTCAGAGGCCCAATCAGTTGTGAAACCTAGTAGTGATCTTCCCACTAAATTGAAGTGGTTTCTAGGGCAGTGTCATCAACGATGTCTAAGCGATTGTTTGACGGAGATTTACCTGAGGAAAAGGGCCCTGAGTAAAATATTCTAGCAGCAGCGGCAGAATTAGTGGCCATGCAAAGTTTGGCCTCGCTCAGAGGAGATGCTCAACCAACTCTGTTGGAACAAGAGTTGAGATCGTCGGAGCAGGTCCCACACAGTGTTCAACCTGTGTTTGACCAACCTCCTAAGTCATTTGACGTTGCAAGTGAAGAAGAGGAGGAATAAGAAGTTCCTTTGAAATGGAGCAGGAAAGCGGTTCACGGTGCAAACTTCTCAACAGCAGGTGTCCCAGATCTAGAGGGAGTCAACACAGTTCCTAACACCGACCTCAAAATGAGACTGCTGAGTCTACAACAGAGAGGACAATAAAGGGGAAATGAATGATGGTTGAGTCCCACACAAAGGGGGACAAGAAGAGGTATGGCACTAGGAGTGAGATGCAGAAGGTCACGGAAAGTGCCATAGCAACAAATGTAATTCAAACGGAAAGGGCTAAGAAGAGAGGACGGGAAGGTCATTTTCCTGAAGAACCCACGTCAACCCCTTTGCTTGTTGGGTCCAGTGATACAGAATTAGATGATATTGTTGTGTATGTGGCAAAAAGAATAAAGGAAGCAGAGGTTGAGAGGGTGAAATCAAAGGGGGTTCAGAAGTCAGTAAAGAAATCTCCTGTGAAGAAGGAGAGAGTGAGTAAAAAGGTCACGGTAAAATCAAATTTTGTCAAGGGACTAGGTCCTCGTGTTCAAACACAAGTTACAGAAAAAGAAATGACCAGGGAAGAGTGCATAGCTGAAATAGAGAACCAAAAGGTGTTGAACGGGAGAGTATTCGACTCTGAAATCCTAACAGAATTCGGTATGTCTAATATCTTTGATGTTGTTTCTTTACAAGATTGCGGGCATCTATTTGAGGCCCCAGCTCCATACTTTCACGAGCCTGAAGTGCATGAATTATACTATAAGATGGAGTTATTGAGTGATTAGGGGGGGGGGGGGGTTCGAACGACTGTTAAAGATGTAAAAATATATCTGGATGAGGAAACCTTAGGAATCATTCTAGGTGTCCCGGTAAAAGGGATACAGACCATTGAAGGGTGCAAACCCTCAGGTGAATTCACTAAACAGGCCACAAAGCGTGGGGACATCAAATGTGCAGTTTTGTCAAAGAAATTTCTCAAGGGGGAGTACCAGTTGTTGTTTGAATTCATCAACAAGGTATTGGTGCCAAGGACAGAGAAAAGAACTGTAGCATCTACTGCTGATCTATTTCTCATGGAAAAATTGGATGAACTTGAGGAAATCAACCTTCCTACCAGAATGCTTGAACACATGCACAGGGTGATGACTTGGAAGTTGGCCAAACATGGCATTCCCTATGGCTACTTGTTAAACTATGTGTTCAAATATTTTGAAGTGCCTCTTGGCCATGGAGTACCTAGTACTATTAAGCAGACGTTTACTATTGTCACTCTCTTGGAGTGTGAATGTGTTGAGGGCAAGGCAAGGGGTAGGTCTCAAGTAGCAGATCTTCAAGAACAACAAGCCTCTCTCAAAAGATAGTTGACCGACCTTGCAGTGATTCTGAATGATAAGGAGGTTGAAATTGCACAACCTAAAGCTCAGTTGCAGAAGGCTATCTCCAAGGGACCTAGTACTAGTGTCGTAGATGTAAAAGAGGTCGATGAGTTGAGAGCTGAGAATGAGCAGTTACTGAAGACAAATGCCTTACTCGGTGAGGAATTCAAAGCTCTCAACAAGCAAATCATTCAAGCTCATGTTGATGCAAATGAGCGAATGTCTTTGTTGATGAGAACTCTCATTCCCCCTCTCCCTCCATCCTAAAAAAGTCTAGTCTCCATGTTTTCTTCATCCCTGTGTCAAAACTCTAGTGGCTCTGTGTACTGTTTTGGCTGATTCATGTGGTCAGCTTTTGTGATCTAATGATATTTCCTATAGTGCCCTGTTCAGTATGTTTTGATATTCTCTTGTACGCTTACATGTACATGTTTTATGTGGCCCATGGCCCTGGATTCTTAACTGCTTTACATACAACTCACATATGTTTACTGTAATTCATTTTCAATGATGTCAAAACGGGGGATTAAAGGTGAATTGTAGGTGAACTGTTGTGTGAAATTCGAAGGGGACTGAACTAAGGGGGAAGAACAGTGATAGGGGGAGCGACGATAGGGGAATTAATGTAATATTTGAATGAATGCTTAACACTCATATAAGGCTACTTTTAGGTTGTTTGTCATCATCAAGAAGGGGGAAAATGATAAGTCTTAATGCTCCCAGATGTTTTGATGATCTCCTCACAAGTGCAAGGACCCGGTCCTCTGCAGAGTATGCTCGTCCAGGACCATATGTTGTACAGCTGGAAAGGGTCCGCGTCAGTGTACTACACCAACCAGAAGGGACGAGGTTGTTTGTCCAATGTGTATTAACTCTTGATGTTTGATATATTCAAGATGAAAAACAACAAATCACTCATTCATTCAAAGAGAGAGATTCAAGCTTCAAAACAGCACGGGACCTAATAGTTTACATTATTGCTTCCTGAACTAGCTGTTACCTTATTACTTGTATTTGTGCTTATATTGTAGGAATCGTTTCGCTTGTTATAGAAACGTTTCAACCTTGGGTGAATCATTGTAAGAACTTAGTTGAGGGCAACTTAGTGTCTTACATCAAAGTCTATATTAATCAATTGGGTTAGCATAGTGGGCAATGCAGGCATTGCTTTGGCTAATTGAGTGATAGTGTATTACTCAAATAGAGATTAGGAGGTTAATCTCGTGTGTTGTAAACTGGGTTTTACTTTGGCTTGTGAAGTTTAGTAAAAGCAGTTTGAAAATCATGTGTGACAGTTCGTGGTTTTACTCCCTTGAGTAAGAAGGTTTCCACGTAAATTTCGTGTGTCATCTTTACTTTCAGTACTTATTTTCTGTTCATTATTTTTGTGTTGACGACCTGGTCCTATCGTACTTAGTGGACGCATACATTCCAACAGGAATAATTTAACTTTATTAGCACTACCCTCATTTTTAATAAGATGGTTTCATCAATCTATTTTACTTGTCATGTTTTTTATGCACAATTTAAAAGAAAATATTAATTAAAAAACTAATATGACTAAATTATTTTTATGTACTCTTGATCTTAATTTAATACTACTTTTTTTAATTATATTAATCTCTCTTCACATTTATTTAATAAGGGTAAAGGTGGAAATAAATAACTAATTATATCTTAAATTTTTTAAAATAATAACTATGTTGGACAAACTATTTTTAATATTTACAGATTTTGATAATTTCAAAGCAAATAAAGAGTGCTTTGGACTAAATAGGTCAGCGAGTTTCGACTATCAGAGAACTTAAAAGAATGAAAATAGGAGGACTCATAAATATTTTCTTTTTCTATGTCAAAGAAATTTATTCACAAATTTAGCAATTTGGTGGCTCGTCTCTACCAAAACTAGATGACTAAAATCAAGACACAAATCTTGAACCAAAATGACTAAAAAAATAAGAAGTAAAGGGTCTTGTATCATGTTCTGAAACATGTAATCAAACATTTGAATTAGAAACTGAACAATTTATTTGGATTTTTTCTTAAAAGAGCTAAAGTTTTACATACATGAGACATATATAATATATGTATATAAATAAATACATGTGTCTTATACATTTTTGACAACCTTAACCATTAAACCATTTTTCACTTGCATGATAATTGAAGAACTAGGATAAACATTATATGGTTCCACAACTTGGATACTATAATAGTGTACGATGGTAGCTGCCACAATTTTTATCTAAATAAATGTCATTTCTTTCCCTAAACAAGTTGTTGGAGCCGCGTTAAATGCTAGAAATTTGATAGAAGGCTCATGTTTGATCCCTCCACGTTCAAAAATTCATCTCTATGACTTGAACTCTAGACAATCTTTCTCACCCCCCCCCCCCCCCTCCCCAAAGATTTTCCATTCTCCCCATTGTGTAGAATGGTAGAATCATTCTTGCTTTTGGACTAACACCGTGACCGCTTGGAAGGTTGTCATGATAAGGGGAACTTTGTGCTCCAAAGAAACTAATGGAAAAAACCTAAGAGTTTCACACAAAGCACCAAGTAGATAAATCATTTTTCTTGATTCTTCTTTGGTGAAAAACTCAAGGTTTTCACCTTCTTTTACGTGCAATTGTTGTTGAATCTCTTCTCTAATCTTTTTCTCGACTAAGGGATTCTTAGCCAAGAGGGCAAAAAACCAAGTGAGAGCTGCACTTGTGTTGTCCCTTCTAGCAAACATCAAATTCAAAAAAGTGTCCCTTAATTTGTACTTTTGCATTAGCTTATTATTGTGCTTTATGAGAAAGATTACCTGAATTGAACTTGTGCCATGTGTGGTGAGACATTGTGTATTCCATATTTTGCATCTTACTAGAACTTGTCATGCATATTGTTGAAGCGAAATCAAAAGTATTGCTTTGTTTAGGAGATGATAATATGCCTTCTTCAATATGTTTAGAAGTTTCAGCCTTATCAAATATACTATCACTAGTAGCCCCTTTGAGCCTATAGCCTTTTGTTGGTAGCCTTATTTTCACCCTGACTCTTTTGTTGAATTCCTAATTGTTTGCACCCTGCTTCCCTAAGCACTATAACATAGACTGATTGGAATTGGTAGAATTAAAAGTCAATAGATGGAGTAGTGACAAAAAGGTGACCAATGATAGCTTCAAGGTGATGAAAACGCCCTCATTGAAAGAATGAGCCACATATATGCATAAATATAAAGAAATAAGAGAGAGAAACAAAAACAAAGCAAACATAATAATGATGTTTAGGGCATTCTTTAAATGATGTGAGTTACTTGTGACGTAAGTGTTAAGGAGAGGGTTGAAAATAAAGAGATGTAAATAAACATGTGATAAAGTCTAAAATGTGCACAGTGCTTTGGGAAGTGTAAATCACTATTATATAGTTTTCCTACCCGTCCCATAGACTACATTACAACTCGTGAAATTCCTATTTGATTCTTTTAAAAACATGCTTAATTAGTGGAGATATACAAAATGGGAAAGCCTATGGTTCTAGGTGCATACATGTGAATTTTTCTTTGTGAGTATTAGAGTTGCTCTTTGATACGAAGTCCATACTTTATGTTAAATCTTTTAAGTTGAGTGTTTGGACTATTTTTTCTTGTGAGGGAACTTGTTTGATGAAGGATAGGTGACATCTGATGACTTGCATGAAGCATTAATGTTTGATTTGCTAAAAGTTATTGAGTCAATACTAGAAGTCATGTGGTATCTATATAATGGCCAAGGCAAAATGTGAATGCAAACATGCTTATTATGACTTGATAAAAAGATTCCTGAAAGTAAGTAGCTGAAGCTCAAATGTTATTTGTGGTGAGTCTATGTAACACCCCAAAAATTTCTAAGTTAAGACTCGAACCATTCTTCATTTACTTGTAGGATCATATCAGGTGATTCATAAATTGCCCATATGTGTAAAGGTAAATTCTTTAGTGTGGGAATGATTTTGGATATCAACTAAGGACACTAGAAACTCCTAGAATAAAGTAGAGTTGAAAGTTTCCTTATCAATTAAGTTTTGATGTAAAATTCTACTTGGGTCAACTTTGTTAAGATGTATGCGTCCACTATCAGTCAATGGACCAGGTCCCTTGACACAGCAAGAACTGTAAAACACAAGAAGTAAAGTAAATCACACAAGTTGTTTACTGGAAACCCCCTTGCTCAAGGGCGGTGAAAACCACGACCTGTCCTCATGGGATTTCAAACCAACTCCATTTCACTCAAACAGCAATGATTCAGATTACAACAGCTTGCAACCTAGAAATTTACCTCTAAATCCCTTCCCCCTCAATGTAGTAACTCTACAACAAAGAAAGCAACTAAGCAATAATAATATTGCCCACTAACCTACCTAACTCTAGATAACTTAGAATTCAACTAAGCAACAACAATGTTACCCACTAAACCACCTAACTCTAGATGATTTAGAATTCAACTAAGCAGCAACAATTCTGCCCACTAAACCAGTTAACCTTAACTGACTTAGACTTTTGATTGAACATAACAAATATCTAATTCCTTTATAGCACAGGAATAGATTTACAAGATATGCTCGAAAGTATAATCCTAAGACAACTAAGACACGTGAAGCTTTACCAGGTCCCTGTTGCTCTTGAGGAAGATACTCCACGATAGAGTGCTTTTTCATGAGTTCTTGAGATTTCAGGGATGCAAAAATTGAGGTTGTGTCTATTGAGAAAAGCCTTTTATCTAATAGACACAACCTTAAGAGTCATGCTATTGGCTAAGGATTCTGCCACTCCATTTGGGAGCCATGCACCAACTCCTGCAAACCTACAGCCTAGAGTGTACTATTCCAGTTGTCTTTGTTCTCGCATATGATCACTCTGGGATCAGGTCCCCTAATCAGATCCCCTTCGTTTGTAAAATCATCAAAACTTAGAATAACATTTTCCCCGTTTTTGATGGTTACAAACCCATACTATAATATCTCTCCCCTCTCCCTTCTACCATATATCTTCCCTCTCACCCCTTTGTGAACTGGCTAATTCTATCCTATGCAACCACTATTTCCCCATGTTGGCATCATAAAAAAGAGAAGTAGTAAACTAGGATTAATGTAAGCCTGCAAGGCAAGATCATAGCCTATGGCAACACGACATAGCCGAAAAAATAGAGAGATAGGATTCGTCATAACAAGACATGAATCCATTTCATTACATAAGGGAAAGCATTCAATACATTAAAAATAAACTGCTTAAGAGAACTCTGGGACACTGCCCACACAAAAATAAAGGGAAGACAAGAATAGGACTATATGGAGGGAGGCTGATGAGTGAGGGATCTGATGACAAGAGTGAGTCGATCATTGGCAGTATCATGGGCCTTGATCAGCTTCTCTTGAAGATCAGCATTTTGAGGCAAGAGATTTGTATTCTTCATCTTCAATTCATTGACTTCTGCTGTACCAAGTCCCTCTATTTGTGCTTTAACCAATTGAACCTTCAATAAGGCTATCTCAGCATCCTTTTGCTTACAAACACTGTCATCTCCTCCAATTCATACTTAAGTTGACTTTGTTCCACCACTAACTGAGATATCTTGCTCATTTGCCCTGTTCTTCCTTCTATGCATTTACAATCAACCAAAGTGTTCAGAGAAAATGATCGTTTAACTGTTCCAACAGTACCAGCTCCTACAGGAACATCCAAGTGTTTGAACACCTTGGTGAGAAAATACCCATACCCCATGCCATGTTTACCCTTTTGTTCCACCACCATTTTGTACATATGCTCTAATATGAGGGCTGGAAGATTCAAAAGATCAAACTTGCATAGAACCTCCATAATAAAAAGATCAGCAGAAGAGGCAACTGTTCTTTTCTCAGACCTCGGAAGAACTACTTTGTTAACAAACTCGCACAGCAATTGGTAGTCTCCCTTCATGAGTTTATTTTGAATTCCAACACAATTCATCTTTGGGATTTTGGCACACTCATTTGCAAAGCTTTTGGTGCAGGTTTTTCCTACCACAGATCTGATTCCTTCTCTCGACACACCCAAGATTTCTCCCTGTCTTTCTTTATTCAGATGAAAGCTTTTATTCCCAACTACCGTGTTGAGGCTGCCATCCTCCCTGAACTCAACATTGTAATAGAAGTCTCTTACTTGTTCCTCACGAGACACAGGCAATTGGGTCATGAACAAGTGGGTCCATTATTGAATCTCAACTATATCCGCCAAGGTGCGCATCCCAGGCTTTCTGATGATCTAAGGATCAAAAACTCTTCCACCTAGGACTTTCTGCATTCGCAGATTGTCAACAATGTCCTTTTTGGTTTCATCCCTATCGACTTTCTTCCTCTTGGTACCTGGTCCCCTCTCATACTAGTGTGCAAACTCTTTGATAGGTCTCGTAGATTCGAGAGACACTTCCCTTCCCCGTTTGGATCTCTCATTTCCTTTCTTCTTTATCGGCGCCTTGCGCCTTCCTTTTGTTGTACCACCAACCCTTTTGATAGAAGTTTTCCTAGATTTTGGTTTGCTCTTCTACTTTCCTTTTTCTTCCTCACTTCTTTGTTCGAAGGCCAGAGTGATGTCTTCTGACACAGTATTACTTTCTGATTGTTCATTAGAAACATCTACCACCCCCTCAACAGGAACTACAAACTTCTCTTCACCAGTCTATTTTCTTCTCATAATTTCAGTAGTGCTGGCCTTACTTTCCTTCATAGCATCACTCATAAGTTTTTGAGTGGCTCCCCTAGTAAAAGGTCTCCTTTTTGGAGTCTCCTCTACAACTTTGTCCTTTCCCTTTCTAGTGACAGGGACCATTCTTCTCTGTAAGGCCTAAAGTAGAGGAGTATTATCCTCTTCATCATCATTTGAATTACTAGAGATGGTTGTCCAACATCAGGGCTTCTGTCAAACATTGGTTCTGTATCTCCCAAAAAATCCTCTGCAAAACTGCTTTGTTCATCATTTCTCACTCCTTCTCTCATCTTTGCAGACTTCCCACAACCATATTCTCACTTGCAACGAGAATGTTGGATTCAGAGTACCTACTCTCCGGAAGATCTACCTCAAACAAGCAGTCAGATAGCACAGACAGATGAGGACCAGGTTGAAATGAGGGCGGTGGATTATTTAGATCTATAGGGGACTGTGGAGTAGGATGACTGGTTCTGTAATGTATATCAGAGAAATGGTTGACATTTTTATTGGACAGGGAGCACACGAAGAGGTATAAAAGGCTACGGGATATATTTCATTTAGAGAGTCCAGCATTTGCTTAGAAGGAGAAGGTGATTGAGACATATTTGAGAACAAAAACGAGAGAGGACTGGAAGAAGAAAAAATTAAGGTTTTTAGAGCTTTTAGAGAAGAGAGTTTGAAGAGTGTGAGAAAAGGAATTGAGGGAAGATGTTGAAAGGATGTGTCAGGTCCCTAATCAGACGAGTCACTTGGACTTAAAGAGATGGGACAACTATCAGAATGACCGATGACTAACATATGGAGGTCTTAACAGTTCTCATAGTCAGTTCGAACATAATGTAGAGAATGCTAACCTTTAGATAGGACCAGGTCCCCATCTGCAAATTAAGAAAGTTGATCACTGAATAGTTATGACTTTTCTTCACTTCTACGATTCCCCATGAGTGTATACCTATAAAAGGTACACGATTGATCTTAGCAAAGCAAACCATTACAAATAATGAGGATACCCACCCTTCTGATCATAGCCAATGAAGGTTGAATACCTTTGGATAAAATCAACTCAGTTCCTTTTCATCATTCCAAACTTCAATCGGTTACTCTCAAATTGATCCTTGATGAGAGATTTTGTGAAAATGTCAGCGATTTGATCATCAGTCCTGCAGTACTACATGCTAATGTTCCCCATTTCAACATTGTCTCTTAGGAAGTGATGCCTTATATCGTTACGCTTTGTTCTCTTGTGCTGAACCAGATTCTTCCCTATATTGACATCACTTGTATTATCACACATGATTGGAATGGTATGAGTGAGTACTCCAAAATCCTCAAGTTGCTGCTTTATCCACAGAAGTTTTGCACAACAGGATGCAAATTGCTACATATTCTGCTTCAGCTGTGGAAAGGACAACTGAATTTTATTTCTTGGTTCCCTAGGAGATGAGAGAGGATCCCAGAAAATGAGCCATTCTTGAAGTACTCTTTTTGTCCACTTGGTATCCTGCAAAGTCTGTATCCGCATACCCCACTAGTTAAAAAGAATCTCCTGCTGGATAGAATAGGACCAGGTCCATTGTCTTCTTTAGGTACCTCAGAATCCGCTTGGCTGCCTTCAAATGTGATTCCCTAAGACAAGCTTGAAATCTAGCACACATTTCTACACTGCAGACGATGTCAGGTCTACTTGCTGTTAGATATAGCAATGATCCAATAATTCCTCTGTACATAGTTTGATTCACCAAAGCATCAGAATCATCTACTCCCAACTTTGAGTTTGTACCCATGGGAGTGTAAATAGGCTTGGAATCCACCATATGAATTTTTTTCAACAGCTCCTTTATATACTTTTCTTGGCAAATTGAGGTGCTAGTTGAGGTTTGCTTGATCTGTAGCCCTAAGAAAAAATTCAACTCTCCCACCGTACTCTTTTCGAATTTATTCCCCATTAATGTGGCAAATTCTTCACATAGGACCTCAGAGGTTACTCCAAAAATAATATCATCCACATACACCTGAATGATGAGCAACTCTTTGCCTCTTGTCTTCAGGAATAAAGTGTTGTCTATCTTTCCCCTTTTGAATCAATTTTTCAGAAGAAATTTGGACAACCTTTCATACCAAACTCTGGGAGCCTGTTTCAGTCTATACAGAGCCTTGTCTAATTTAAACACATGATTTGGGCAGTCAACATCTTCAAAGTTAGGTAGTTTCTTTACATACACTTCTTCCTTCAAGTCACCATTTAAGAATGCACTTTCGACATCCATTTGAAAAAGCTTGAATTCCATGAAGGCTGCAAAGGCAATAAAAATTCTGATAGCCTCCATTCTAGCAACAGGAGCAAATGTTTCAGCATAGTCAATGCCTTCTTCTTAATTATAACCCTGAACCATGAGCCTTGATTTGTTCCTTGTGATGACACCATTTTCATCAAGCTTGTTTCTGAACACCCACCTAGTCCTTATGATAATTATGTCAGCAGGTCTAGATACCAGGTGCCATACTTTACTCCACTCAAACTAATGAAGTTCTTCTTGCATGGAATTAACCCAATCAACATCTTTCAAAGCCTCCTTAATGTTTTTGGGCTCAACATTTTATATAAATGCTAAAAATGCCACCAGATTCCTAGTTTTAGATCTAGTTTGCATTCCAGAATTCAGTGGAGAGATGAGATCATCAAAAGGATGAGAGGATTGATGTTTCCACGCTGATTTGGCATTCAGGGGTTGAGGTTGATCTGCTTTCTCCTCTTCATTTTCAAAGTCATCACTTCCAGATTGAGGTGAATTCTCTAGGTCTGCAGTGTTAGATGACCAGGTCCCTCGTTAGGCTTATCATCTTCATTTACTTTCTTAGTTGGATCAGGCTCATCAATATTAGGGTTTTGACCTCCTTCAACTCGTGGTTCACTCACTCCATGTCTCTAAATCTGAAGTAGTTCTTCAAGCTCATCATCATCCTTGTGCTCTAAATTTGTCAGTTCACCAGCTTCATCAAAAATCACATGAATACTTTCCCCAATGCACAGTGTTCTTTTGTTATAGATTCTGTAGGCTTTGCTGGATGATGAACAGCCTACAAACACTCTTTCATCGCTTCAAGGATCAAATTTTCCTAGACCATCCTTCCCATTGTTCAGCACAAAACATTTGCAACCAAAAGCCCTTAAATAATTCAGTTTGGGCTTTCTGTTGTTGCGTAGCTCATAAGGAGTTTTTTCCCATAAAGACCTAATCAAGCATCTGTTAGTCACGTAACAAGCAGTGTTAACTGCTTCAGCCCAGAAGTTCTTTGACAGACTTGAGTCTATGAGCATGGTTCTGGCAATATCAACCAGAGTTCTGTTCTTCCTTTCAACCACACCATTTTGCTGAGGTGTTCTAGGAGCTGAGAAGTTGTGCTGGATTCCACTTTCCCCACAAAAATTGTCAAACTTTGCATTATCAAACTATGTTCCATGATCAGACATGATCCCTGCAATCTTGGAATTCAGCTTTGTTTGAATCAGTTTGACAAAAGTCATCAGCATATCGAATGTTTCATCTTTGGACTTGAGGAACATAGTCCAAATGAATCTTGAATAGTCATCCACAACCACCAGAATATATTTCTTTCCACCTCTACTTTGAATTTTCCGAGGACCACACATATCAATGTGAATTAACTCGAGAGGCCTTGAAGAACTCACTTGCTTCTTTGATTTGAATGATGATCTGGTCTGTTTCCCTTAGACACACGCTTCACACACCTTGCCATTACTGAATTTCAGGTTAAGTAAGCCACAAACCAGGTCCTGGAGACAAGTTTGTTTAGCAAGGAGGAGCTCACATGACCAATTCTTTTGTGCCATAAGTTAGCATTGTTACTTTGGGCACTGAGACAAGTTAGATCATCTCCTTGAGTAGTATCCAGGTCAGCCACATACATGTTCTTGTGCCTTCTAGCCGTTAAGATCACCTCATTTGTTGATAGGTTAGTAACAATTCACTTTTTTGATAGAAATCTGACTTCATTGCCTTTATCATAGATTTGAGACACACTGAGAAGACTGTATTTTAGTCCACTCACATAGTACACATTCTCGATTGAGTGTTCAACTGATTTTCCAATTCTTCCAATACCAAGAATATACCTTTTTTTTCCATTACCAAACAAGACACCTCTACCTTGAAGTGCCTTGAGAGAGAGGAAGTTTTCAGTCCTTCCAATCATATGTTGTGTTATCTAAGTCTTTTAACTAGTCCAATGGAAATCTCCTCTATTGCAGCAAAAGTCAAAAAAAAGGGTACTCCACTGTCCATGAAACAGCACTGACTGCTACCTCCTCCACTCCCCTACAATAAGGATTACTTCTTAGACTTAGAAACCCATTTGAGTCTGAGTTCCCAGTAAGCAGATAGAGGCATAATGAGAGTACTTCTTGTCCAATGAGGCAGAGTAGTCTTTCTTAAGTTAGAAGACTTAGGAATAGAAGCAAGTCCCTTGATCTGTGTAACTTTATGTCTAGAGTAGACTAAAAAGTTTTCTTGAGAGGCTTTCCAGGACAATCCTTTTTCAAATGATCAACCAAAGCTAACTTTTCTTCATGGAAAATATCTAAACTATTGTTCATCGAGTCTTTTTCAGTTGTTAACTCTGTAATAGAGTCAATCAAAACAGCAGCTAGATTCCTCAATTTTCTAACAGAGTAAACATTCAAGTTTTGTTCAAGGTCAGAAAGACTTACCTTTACCTCAGCTTCTTCATCGTCAGATTTTTCCATGAAGGCAAACATAACACATTTTCATCGTCTTTAACAGCTAGCATGGATGCGTCTTTGGGATGTTCTGACTCTTCTGATTCACTTGAGGAGTCTCCCTAGACAGCAAGAGTTTTCTTCACAATATAGTTAGCTGCAACTTTTCTTTCTCTCTTGTCAGGGATCGAGTCCCTGCTCCTGTCTTTATCACCTCCAAGCCTTTGATAATATTTGTTTTCAACCTTGAGCATGTGGCAGTCCCTAATGAAATGCCCTGGCTTTCCACACTTCTGACACAGATCACTTGCAGTTGCAGCCCTAGTAGTGTTCCCTCCTTTTCAGAAACCTTTATGTTTCCTCACTATTTTTTGGAATCTCCTAGTAAGGTATGTCATTTCCTCCTCTTCACTTGAGGTGTCACCTGATGTTCCCTTAAGATCTAAGGACTTGTCTTTCTTCACCTCCTTCTTTGAAGTTTCTTGATTTCTGTTCATTTCATTTGTTTGAAGGTTTCCAATCAAGGCATCCATCGTCAGCATTTTCAGGTCCGTTGCTTCAGTAGTTACATCTACCTTGCTTGCCCAAGACTTAGGAACGATTCGAAGAATCTTTCTAACATGTTTACTGGGATGAATAGGCTCTCCCAAGCAGCGTAGCTCATTAGTTATGGAGGAGAATCTGGTATGCATGTCATGGATAGTTTATCCCTCTTTCATTGTGAAGTCTTCATATTGGGTAGTCAGCATGTCTACCTTTCACTCCTTAACCTGCTCTGTGCCCTCATGAGCCATCTTGAGGCAGTCCAAGATTTCTTTTGCTGATTCATAGGTAGAAATATGATTGTGCTCTTCAGCACCTATACCACACAACAGCAGCTTCTTGGATTTAACTATTCTCGATCTTCTTTTTGTCCGGCTCAGCGTACTGTTGACGAGTCTCTGGAACGACTCTTGTGATTTCTCCATCCTTCACTTCCATTGTAGGGATGAAGGGTTTGTCAAGAACAATATCCCACAACTCGCTGTCCTCAGCCATTAAGAAGTCGTGCATCCTTGTCTTCCATTAACTATAAAACTGACCATTGAAACGAGGTGGTCTTGTTGACGATTGTCCTTCTTCTAGATTCAGTGGAGCGACCATCTTTCTACAAGAATCTCTCTTGGTGTTAACCAGCTAGAGAGCACCTGCTCTGATACCAATTGTTAAGATGTATGCGTCTACTATCAGTCAATGGACCATGTCCCTTGACACAACAAGAAGTAAAACAAGCATAAGTAGTAAATTAAATCACACAAGTTGTTTACATGGAAACCCCCTTGCTCAAGGGCGGTGAAACCCCCACCTGTCCTCACAGGATTTCAAACCAACTCAAATTCACTTAAACGGAGCAATGATTCAGATTACAACAGCTTGCAACCTAGGAATTTACCTCTA
>JAJOOR010003892.1:0-55057 GCA_036250505.1 Solanum acaule | reverse complement strand
ATATTAACACACTAAAAAATACAATGATAAAATATTAGTAAAAATAATACTCGTTATAATTAGAACAAAATCGATAACAATACTAACTAACACTAAAATTATAATGAAATGGGGTGATAGCGATAGACAACGCAACTAAAATAAATATATATAAAGTATGTAGCGCTACAATATAGTAAAAAAAATATAATAATAACTAAAAATAGTTTAGAAAAGAGGTGGTACAAAATTTTGTGTCAAACACCTCCCAAGGTAGGGTAAGGTCTACATAGTGCGTACGTACACTCTCAGTTCACAGCTCTGCAGAAGAGTCTAACTTCTCCATTTTTAAGGACACCAACATTTCCAAGCTTGATCATTGAAGCAGCAAATTCCCTGAAGAACGTAGCTTGATCATTGACAAATGCCTTAACAATCAATCCAATCTTATAGTCATTCAACAAACTCTGGTCTAATGCAAAAACAGTTGTGAAATGATTGTTCTAAATGTCTCCTGGAGATTTGCAGTTCTGTAATTTTTTATTTTGTATTATCTCATTGGCACTAGCTTCAATCAAGTTTACTCAATCAAATCTAGGCCTTATTTTAAATTTGCAGGATTTAAAATTGAATTCTTAAGAAACGTTACTGTGAGTACGTTTTAAGAGTAAAATGTGACTCAAAGTAACGTATTATAAAACGTTACTCACAATAACGTTAGCTTAAAACGTTACTCACAATAATGTTTATTAACTTAACGTCGTCATCACACAACTGAATTTGTCCACTCTCTGTACATCCTCATTAGTTCCCACCATCTATACTATTTTAATAATTGTATATAGATCATGCTTTGTTATTTTATTTTCAATTGTAATGATACATATATCGATAGATTATAGGTAAATATTTTTGGTGTAATATTTTTTATTTATTTACTCAATATAGAAAAATAAGTTTACTTTTTTTTTGTAGGAAAATATTTTTCTCCACACCAAACAATTTTTTTATGAATATATGTATGTGTTATGTTTTTCGCTATGACTTTTATAAATTGTTTTCACTTTTAGTTGGGCTTCTCCCTTTTAACTCGATATGTACTTAATTAGATTTTATTTTGAGTTCAGTTACCAGCTTAAATTATTAATTTATGAATATTAACTTAAATTTAAAAGGGACAACTTTACAAGAATAGTCTTTTTTTAAAAAGAACTAAAAATATGAATATATCCTAAAAATAAAGTATTCAATTTGTGTGTATGTCTTTCGGGATTTGTTGTATTCTAATAGAGAATATATTAATAATAACTTTTAAAAGATAGCAATCTTTTACGTTTTCAAAACCTTAATTTCTTGATTATTCTTCTATTATTACCAACAATTTTAAAATTTTAAATCAAATATTCAGATTTTTAATAGTAATTTAAAAAGTGAAGTTTGATACTCTATCATAAAAGGGAAAGAGCATTAAAAGAAAAACCCTCCCCACTTTGCAACCGTGAATATGCCAGCCGCCAGGCGGATTAAAAATTTAAATTTCATTGATTTAAGTTTTAATGTTTTATTATTAAATGTATTATATTTTTATAATTATAAGTTAACATCAACTATTAAAACTATATAAAATTTATATTTTATATCCAAAATATTGTTTTCCGTTGAATCGATCTCGAGATACTCTACACCCGTGATAGGATCATGCTATACCAAAGATTGACATATAATTAGGTCATCTGAATAATTAATCTAAGGTGATTACATGGGCGTAGGCATATGCAGGGAGTTCAATTGGACACGCTTCGTCGGAAAAGAATATTGCATATACAAGTAAAATGATACACGAAGTGATTAAATAACATATTTTGGACACCCTTGACACAATAGATTGTTGTAACCCAGTGATTTTTGACCTTTTTAATGGGTTTCAAATTCCTTAAATGAGTTAAGTGGTTGTGTGTTCGAATCTCACTCTTTTTAAAAAGACCTTTTGTTCACTAGCAACAATTTTTTTTCCTTTGTAAAAAGACCTTTATTGTGCACTTTATGTACACCTTTCATGAAATTCGTGGTTTCGCCACTGAATTGGTGAACATATATATATATATTTTTATATTAGAAGAGAGAGTTTGAGAGAGTTTCAACATGTCAGCTTGGTGACATTAGATGAAAGTTTAAGGGTATAATAGTATTTTCCTAAATCAATTTGCTTTAAAGGAATTGTGTTTTCTGTTTTATTCTTTAGACCACATCAACAGGTCCATAAAAGATCCATCATTTTCTGTTAAATTACAATGGATGCCATCCACTCAAATATCTTAAATGTGATTGGGACCCATTGACCTACACTTGTGGAGTTGTGTCAGTCAGTGTTCCCTCAACGTTTGCCTTATTTATTTTTCTAATAAAACACTTTAGCCATTTTATTTATGAAATGTCCATTGATGAGTTTGGAATTGGTTCTAAATAAATAAAAAATTAAAATGAAGTATTATTAATTCAGATTGAATATGCATATATTAAATAATATTTTTCTGAAGTATTATATTACATTAAAAAAGTTACGAATATTAAAAAATTAATAAATGGTCTTATATGATTTATGATATGTTAATTACAAATATTGTATGATAAAAATAATAATAAAATATCAAAAAGTAAAATAGAGAGTATAAATAGTAATTCTTCAATCATCTCTACAAATGATGAATAGAGAATTAATTAAGAAAGCATTTTTTATTTTACTCTCCAAATATAGAGAATATAGAGTAAAATAAAGGTGGATCGGAGATAGTTTTATAGGTTTTGTGTTTCTAATATATTCATAATTGATAAATATGATCTTTAAAATCAATTATGATTAAATATAAACAATATATTTTAGAAAAAATTAAAAAATATCATATAAAATAAAATGAAAAATCAATACTCCTTAAGCTTCGAAAATAATTTATTGTGATTGAAAAGCATCCTCTTCTACTATATTATAATTTTAGATAATTGAGATTTATTGATTAGAATATCAATAGTATATAAAATTTATAAAAATAAATTATGCATAATTTTATCCTAACATTTTGTATATAAATATAATGTTCGGGCCCGTGCTGACACGGACCATTTTTATGTGTGAACATATTATGTGAGGAAACAACAACGTGAATATACAATGGGATATAGTTGTCTCTCATGGCTAGTTTGGACAACACGTCGTGGTTCCACTTCATACCAACACGTGGATGCCAGAGACTCCTTAATTGTACGGTATAAAGTACACATCATATTCCCTCCATTTCATTTTATTTGTACATTTTAGTAATAAAATAAAATTATTATTTTTCATAATATTTTATTTAATATCAAATAACTATGTTACGTAATGGTAACTGAATTTAAAATTTTAAATATAATTAATAAAATTAATTTTAAAAAATATACTTTTAATTTAATTTTTAAAAAATATATCAGATCAACAAGGACAAGATAATATAAAAGGGAGCAAGTATATATTAGGAAGAGAAAAGTCTACGGTATTTGTACTTAAACAATCCAGTTAGGTTTGCATGCATGTAGATCCTAATAATTATGACAGCTGTATATGATCAGGTAACCAAATTATTTATTACTGTAATAATGTGATTTTATTAATGAGAAACAGAGATTTGCTTTTCTATTTTATTATATTTTTTATAAATAAGAAAATATATGTAAAGAGTCAACATAAGCTTCAAGAATTAATGTTTGAGAATGTGCTTAAGCTTGAAGGAAGTGAATCATAATTAAAATTCTTATGGCTACGCCTTACAAATTAAGTACATATGTTTTCTAATTAAATCTTAATTAAGAAGGCATTTACAGTTTATTATTTTTAATGCATGTGTATTTGAAGTGTAAAGCGTTGCAAATGACGAGCCTAAAAAAACTATTATTTTATATATAACTAGTGAATTTGACCGCGCTTCGCGCATGCTTCTTGCGATTATAATTTATTTTACTTATTTTATAAAATAGTCGTTTTCTAATATTTCAATCATAAATTAATATTTAAGAGATTGATTTTTATATTAAAAAAATTCTTTGAGAAAAAAATGGTCTAAGCACACAAGTTTATCAACTCTTTAATTTTAAGAAGGATTTGTGGTTGCGTACCGATCCTTGTATCTGCCAAACATGAGAGTAAAGTTCATGTCAAAGACATTTTGCAATACTTAAAATTTCAAAAACTAAAATAAAAGGTCAACTCAAAACATAATTCAATAAGTAAAGAAAATAAAAATACATGAGCAAAATAATAGTGAAAACCTATGGAAAAAATTGTCAAAATCATATTATATTAAAGACTTTTATATAATCAAATTATAATGAAAAATCAAACAAAATTTTCACATAAAAATATGATTTATAATCTTATACATGTATTTCATTTTTCAACTATGACATTACGACACCATTCCTGCAAAAAATTAACATTAATGTTCAAGATTCACTAACAATTATCTTAAAGGATATGTGCAAGACAATATTTCATAACGTATAATTTAAAATATAATTTAACATATATTTTATTAAAACATATAATTTAAAATATAATTTAACATATATTTTATTAAAATATAATTTTTTTTAATTAGTTTGAAAAAATTAATTTGAGGAAAAAAAAATTGATATTGTCACTACAACTATGTACACTTCTAATATTGTAACATATAATGCAAGAAATATTCTTTTTTGAAAAAAATAACAAATAATACTAATAAAGAAAAATATATATGTAATGAAACTTTGACCTTGTTCATCCTTAACAAAATTATGTTGTCATTATCATTAAAGAACTATGAAGATTTTTCCCTTTGAAATTATTTTGATAAAGTTTCGTTTTAAAATTATCAAAGAACTTTCTTTTTTCTATCTGTATTTTTTTAATTTTTCAATGAAGCATCATCGATAATTTATCCAAAAAAATTCTTATACGTCTCTAGTACTAAAATAAAATAATTAATTTTAATGAGTCTTTACTTCTTCATGATATGATTCATATATAATCGAGGATATGAAGATAACCACTTAATAGAGGAAACATGATGTTAATTTTAATTTTCTTCATGTTTCACTCGCAATGTCTACATCCTAAGTATAATCGGATAAAATATATTTTTATCGCCGGCAACTTTTTTAAATAAATAATTTTTTTGCCAATTCGCTCAATTTCATATTTTTAATTATAAATATAAAATTTTAGTATTTATAAATTTAGATAATCTACCCTTTACTTCTTCTTTTTTTGTACTTTTTGGATTTTCTCATTTTTATTATTAAAAAATTAGAAAATGTAAAATAAATAAACAAAAAAATAAGTAAGGAAAAAGAAGGAAATGTAAAAAATGAAAAAGAGAAAAGGACACCAATTAAAAAGTTTTGACAGGTAAGCAGAAAAGAAATTAAAAGTAGTTTTCATATTTTTACATTTTTGGCCCTCTAATTTTTCTCTTTCTCATTTCTTTTGTCCTCCATTGACAAGTAAGTAGAAAAAATGTATGTAACTCCTTTTATTTTTCTCTTTTTTATTTTCTTATCTTTTGTCCTTCTCCTCCTAACTTGTTATTAAGATAAACTCTTCATTTTCTTCTTCTACTAATTTTGCTTTATTATAAGCTGTGAAGACATCTATAAAATATAATACCTTATATGTGATTACATTCACAAATTTACATAGTTTACATTCTATATATCTTATATAATTAAATACATAAAGTTATGCAGTTTACATTCAAGCATCTTCATTTCACGTTTCTAAAGTGTCATCCACTTTTTTGAAATAATAAAGAGAAGAGAAATTTTAAATAAAAAAAGATAAGATAATACAAATTAAAACGTTTTGACATACTATGCAAGAAAAAAGATTGTTTTTTTTTTAATTTGACTTTATAATAATTTTGGATATAAATTGAAACATATTTTCTCATATAATTAAATATACGGATTTATTTTTGGAATATCTCTCTCACCTTTTTGTGTAGTCGCTTTTTTTTGTTTTTATAGCATCCCAATTTTAAATCATAAATTGTTGCTTATAGAACCTGAAAAGCAATAAAATATATGTTAGTGTATGTTTGTGAAATCAATACAAATAATAACATAAAAGTATGAACAAACGAAGCATAAAAAAGACATGAGAACTGAGAAGGAAATTGCAGTAGGAAAAAATATATATGTTTACTAAGAAAAATGAAACTTGAAAAAGGGAGAAGATGAAAGCAATGCAAAAGTAAAGTAATAATAAGCTTTCAGCAAATGAGGTAGTTTTTATGGATTTGGAATAATATTAAATGTGTAAATAAATGGTAAGAAATTTAATTTGAATATGACTTTTGATATGGCAACGTTTGTGGAAGACGTTTTTAAACTTTTAATATGGCAACGTTTGTGGAAGACTTTTTTAAACAGCAGTAATAAAAACGACACTTACATTAATCTATCATATTTAATATATTTTTGTAATTTATAATTTTTTAAAATTAAAAAATGGAAAGAAAATCCAAAAAGTTGAGAAAATGAATAAATCCATTTCCTGATCAATGAGGCATGTCACATCCGCAGGCTCATGATCCTCCTTTATATAAATATATAAATTGCATGATCAACATCTTTATAGAATTGATACTTTTACCTCCTAATTTTTATAAAGCCTTCCTATTGGACATGGAGTTTGGAAATATATCTCAAGTATTTTTAGTTAATCGTTTAAAATAAGCTATAAACACATAATAATTTTTAATTAAAGATAAGTATATGAGTATAAATCCAATAATTAAAGATAAGTAATATCATAAAAATATTAATTTTGAGATTAATGTTATTTTATTTTTAATGGTTTTAAAAAGAATTATTTTATGTTCAATATTAAGTTAACATCATTTGAATTTAAGTATTTTTTAAGAGCATCTCTGACATTTTAATGGAAAATTGTTTATTAACACTATTACTAGACAAATCAGCTCTCTTATGATCAATTTCAGTAATTTTATCTAGATATGTAATTGTTATTATAAAATTAGTTTTAACAATTTAGATTTATTAGTTACTTTTAATCAGTTAAATCAAACTGATACTTAAAATAAAGATATTTAATTCAAAGATTTTAAATGTTTTAAACATATACACACAAATGTTAAAATAACATTTATAATCGTGGAGGCGGGGAAAATTTATGTGTAAAAATTGGGTCACGAGAATCAGTGTTCTTTCGACTTGTCACGATCCAAAAACAAACGTGATGGAATTCGTTGTATCCTACTGAGAAAAGTTAGTTTAAACTCAAATTCAACAAATAAATCTATATATCTATATAAATCTGAATTTAGAATTGCTGATATGGCATGCCTCTAAGAGCTAGAAAGATATTTATCTTTTTTTGTGGTTTTTTTTACCATTTTTCAAATTTTAAAATACAAATAAAAATCACTTAAATATTGAAGATAGTCACAATTAAAGTCATTCAATTATAATTACTCTAATGTACGATATCTATCTTTTCATATTGAAGATAGTCACAATTAAAGTCATTCAATTATAATTACTCTAATGTACGTTATCTATCTTTTCATATTCGTATGTTACTAATTATTTTACTAACTATAAATACTAAAGCAAATATCTTACACTGCACAACATTCTGTCTTTTTCATTCTTAATTTCCTTTCAATTTTTCTTCTTTTTATTTTGCTTCTTTTCATTTGAAACTCTTTTTCCAAGAAGTTTCTTTCTTCTTATTTCCTTTTTTTTAATTGTTTTTTATTTTAGCATTAACAGTGATGTCTTCATAATTATTATCTTTGTATGTAACTTTTATGCCTGATTTTTATTTGTTAGAATATGGGAGAGAGCAACATATATATGACCTTATTTTTAAAAGGAACTCGTCAGAATCAAGCTTGAAGAATATCAATCACTAGCGATATAACAAATTTTATCTATATGTATTTTTTTGTTGCAAGCTTGTATATAGTTATAGTGTGAATTCAAATGTAACAAATTTTATTTTTCTAAGGTAAATGCCCTGTTTTAAATTTAAGAAATAAAATTATTAATTTTACATCAAATTATTATTATTATTATTATTATTATTATTATTATTATTATTATTATTATTATCATCATTATTATTATCATTATTATTACTACTATTATTATTATTATTATTCACAAACAAAACCTCTCCTTATATGATTTCTAAATGCTCCCAAAATAAGTAACATATTAAAAAAATATAATTATTTCTTTCATCCCAAAACAAATGATATATGAATAAAAATAAAATCTTAAAGAATATTCTTGAAGCTCCTCACACTTCCTATAATTTTTTTAGTTTTGACAAAGTTTTCAAAGAGAGATTTCTTTAATATAAGAACTCTTTGTGTAGTATAAATCGGTTGATTTTCTTTATCTTTTTTGTTGAATTTATAGAGACCTAATGGACTTATCATAATGATAGGAGAAATTGATTTTTCAAATATGATTTTGGGGATTCTGAATAAAATAATCAAAAAGAAAAGGAGAATTGAATTAATTACCCAAAAAAGGATATAATTAGTAAGACATATTTTATTTTAACTAGGATACTCATTCTAATTTCTAACAATAATATAATAAGAAAATAAGGAGAAAAATCAAAAGGGGAGAAAAATGTTATTAGGTTTTATAAATTTTTTTTTCAAATATCCAAATTTATTTTAAAATCAGAGTTATGAATGCATAATTTAATTAAGATAAATTAGATTATAAATCCTTTTGAAACTGAAAAAATATTTGGATGAATTAAAATTTTAGAATAGTGTAACTAGGGTTACTTGAGCCACAACAAATAAATCAAAATTATACTTATTGAACAAGGAAGAGGATGGTATTAATATTTGATGTTTTTAGCTTTTAAAATATGAAATATATTTATAAACTTGGGAAATAATAATTAATACCTCTCAAATACTCAAAATTTATTTTAAAATTGGAGTTATTTATGCATAATTTAATTAAGATAAATTAAACTATAGATCCTTTTGAAACTGAAAAAAAAAAAGATTTGGATAAATTAAAATTTTAAAATAGTGTAACTAGGGTTACTTGAGACCCAACAAATAAATCAAAAATATACTTATTGAACAAGGAAGGGAATGGTATTACTTATTAATGTTTGATGATTTTAGCTTTTAAAATATGAGAGATATTTAGAAAGTTAAGAAATAACAAGGGAAAATAATAATAAGTAACACTTCTCTTTCATCAAGAATTTTATCCTCCTTTTTTATTTTATTTTTAAAAAAAGTCATATTTCTCATATTTCTCATAATTCACACTTCTTCATCTTCATTATTTTCACTCTTAATTAGTAATAGCCATAACTCACATTAAATTATCGTAATTATTAAAAAAGTTACTTACATAATCATTTAATTTTAACAATAAGAATGTGTATGCAATTTATATTATGGTGACACTAATAAGAACTTGCACTAACAATTAATATGTTAACTCTGAAAACAGAAAGGAAAACACAACAAGATGAAGAAAAGAAGAACAAACAAAAAGTGTAAATATATTTATTTTTTACTTCATATAACACACACATGGTTCAAAAAAATATAACCATATTGTTATTTATATACTTTTAGTATACTAAGACAATGAACTCGATTGACACATCATTTACCATTTGAGAAGATTTATTAACAAGTGATAAAAGTTTGAGAAATTGTTATCATTTATAAATTTTTAATATTTTCGACTTATCTAAAATACCTATAATTTTTTGCCCATTCCACCGAGTCAAATTCGAATATTATTGTAAGCCACATTTTATATGAAAGCTAACATATTAAAAATTTATTGAACATAATTTTGATTGTTGAATGAAAATCAAATCAAATAAGAGCATTTTTTAAAATATAATTTATAACATTTAAAGTTTTTTTTTTTTTAAAAAACTATAATTATAAATTGACTTTTCAATTAATAACAAATTTATAAAATGCAATTTACATCGCGCGAAGCGCGGACAAGTTTACGAGTGCTGAAGTAAGGCACAATAAGATACTATCATAATCTCAATAACATAACAAGCCTTAAATAAATCTCCAAAATTTGGTTGCCACGTGTACAAGCCTCTAATGCAATACTATAGATTTAGAAGAAATACAAGTCTTAATGCCATTGTTTCTAGAATAAAACAAGAACATAATAACGGAGTAAGAGGTGTCCACTGAGATGACAAGCAACTACCTTGCACCTCTCCATAATAAGCCTCAGACGTAGAAGGGGAATAGTGAGCAGTCACAATGACCCAAACTCGTAACCTACATAAGTGTAGAAGTAAGGAAGTGAGTACCAACAACACGGTACTCAACATGTAAACGAGTAAGTCAAGGTAAAGCAACACAAAATACAAGTATTCTCAACACACCAACTGAACCTCCACAACTATAACCTGCACAGAATCAGCCCAACCTAAGAGTTTACAATTATGAAGCACATAACACGAATAGCAACACTTCAACATATACAGGTCCACCAACTATAGAAGTCCAAGTTGATCAATCAAAAATTCCATAACTCGCACACACAAGGTTCACAAGAGATAATGATGTGCAATGTAGCGAAATGAAATGTAAAATATAGTAATTTTTGTTTGTCCTAATGATACATATCCGATGATTATATCTGGCGAAACTATTTTTCATTAGCATAATCATTACCATAGTTCTCATCACGGTGTTTCAAAACTAATGCAATTAGGTATGTTCACACAAGTCATGATATGATGATTGTCATATCAATACACAATAATTCATATTAAAACAATCATGATACATCTCCAATAATGAGTCGATATAACCACTCAAATTATTCACAACACACGCACATCAATAGGTTATCAAGTTGTTTTTTTATACCCCCTTTTTATTTTTAGAATAATTCAATATGAAAATGTGATCACAATATTAAACCCTTCATTAACTTTCATTACTCTCCAACACACATAATAAGGAAATATGAGATTTTATATACTTAACAAAGGTCAAGAAGTTCACTTGTCTCAAGAAATTGAACAATCACTTCAGTAATTGAGCTTTTCATTTCCGTTGGGTCTCCGAGTCAACACAAACTATTCAAATAAGTAATCACAACAAGAATTTAAAATTAACAACACTTATATCAAAGATTTGGAGAATGGGGCCAACTTGACCCAAAAGCTCATTTTCGAAAATGAGGGTTAAATCTGTAAATCTATACAAATTTGTGTAATCAAAAAGAATTTGGAATTCCCTGGTGGAAATCATTTCAAAAATGGAAATGAAATCTATCTTAAATCACCATTTTATCAAAACCCTTAACCGTTTAAAAAACGTTCAAAGTTTGGAATCAAAATCCATGTTTACACATTAAAATCACGAAGTAATTAGTGGGTAAAAGAGGTGGAAAGTTAGAAATTGTTACTCAATCAAGGAATATCATAAATACACTTTGAAATAACTTCAACAAAGTCCCCAATATTAAAAATAGAGGAAATGGGAAGAACCCCGATTTCGAAAACATTCTACCCAAGCCTCAATTACTCTTTGCGATTTCGGTTCCCGCACTTCATGATTGTGATGAGTAATCCGGATTAGCTCATTAATTGACCATTGTGATCGTGACGCAGGACCACACGATCACAATGATCATATCCCAACAAATATGCAATCTTGACTAGGGCTGGGCATGAAATACCGCAAACCAAATTATCGAACCAAATTGAAACTTTTTGTCATTTGGTATTCGGTAATTGGGTAATCTTATTCCATAAAACTAGCACAAACTTTTTATTATCGAATAATACACAAGACTACTAATATTATAAACAAAATCTGAAATTGCAAGTAAAATTTCAAAATTCTTGAGAAGTAAACAGTAATACCAAGAATATTTTTAATACATAAATTAATTAAAAAAATTACTTATAAAATATTTTGAAAACATACTTGTTCAAGAGGAAAAAAATTAAATTCATTTGAAAAAGAAAAGGCATACACTAATAATGGAGAGAGAGGGGAAAGTGTGTATATATATAGAGAGAGAGAAAATGATGATGTTTGAGCTTTACAAGAAAAAAAAATTAGCGTTTCAAAAAGAGTTTGAATTGAAATAAGACTTTCTTATAGATCTAACTGAATCAGATGTTTTCAGACTCAATAAGTGATTTTTAAAAAACGCACTTAATGATCTAATGTCTGAACTATTAAGATTCAGACCTCCATTAAATGCAAATAAATGAAGCCTTAATGTTTATTAATAAACTCACAAAGAAATAATTTTCACTTTTGATTAAATATTTAGACCGTAGATGATGATAAAAAACTTAGTAACCATGTTAATTCTACACTAGATGTGAAACCATTATGAAAATTACTTTCTTTGGATGAAGTATATAAATATCTCAGGCTTAAAAGATTAAAGTTAATAATGATGAGTAAATCTTTCTTAATTTTTTTCTTATTAACAAAATAACATCAAAAAGTGTAATTGTTGACTTAAACAAAAGGTTAGAAACTTAATGGTGATAATTATGACATCTGAAATCATAAAATATGGTACGTACTGGAAGAGAAAAAATGATCTCGAAGGTATCAAACATATGTTTTAAATCTACCAGAATAGGGTAACACTACATAACACACACGAGACCTTGAAGTTTATAAAGCTTGGAAAAATGATGATTCCCCTGCACGTGAAATTATAGTTAGTTTTGTAGTTGAGGACCTCATTCATGAGTATGTGGAATTTTCAACTACTCACGCCATATAGACACATTTTTTATAGGAACATATGGGGTAAATTTGTGACCCGTATCTGATAGTTGACTATGAAATTTGACACTTACAAAAAGCGTCATGAAAAAAATATCAAATAATATCTTAGGGTAATATCAAACATTATAGTTCAAATCAAAAGTGTTGGTCATGTTCTTTCAGATGAGCAACAAGTTCAAGAAGTGATTCGTTATCTTCTCAATAATTAGAAATATTTGAAGGTTAACTTGATCCATAATTATAATATCAAAAAAAATTGATGTAGCCCGTCATGTTGAACTTGATGATGAATGACTTGGTACTACTAAAGCTTCTTCCAATGCCTTTGTGGCATAGTCAAGTGGTATAAAGTCTTCAGGCTTCAAGCACAAGAAGAACTGAAAGGAAATGAGAAGAACAAAGAGACTGGAGAACTACCCTCTGAGAAAATGAAGAAGTCAAATTTCAAGAAGGGAAATATTTTTTTCAAGAAAAGCAAAATGAAGAACTACAATTGCTAAGTTTTATGGCATTTTTCTCATGAAAGTATCGAGTCGAAAAAGATAGCATTTCTAAATGCATTTTCAAGTACTAAATATGGTCATAACACTCATTTACTAACTGAATCTTATCCTATGTGGATTGTAAACTTAGGATCCACCAATCACGTGAGTCGAGATTAAAAATTATTTGTGAAGTTTCATTGAGCTTCACCTAAATCAGTATGTTATTAAAAAGTTAATAAACAATTGTTCTTAAAACGTACTTTTCATAAGAATAACTAATCAAATATATTTCTATGCAATCAAATTTTAGATTATTCTAATTTTCTAAGTATGAGTCATACATGATACATTTAAATAATATTTATAATTAGACAAATAGATTGAAGTGGAGGAAGAATTATTATACTCATAGAAGAAAGACTTAAATTAGAATGTATATTTCAATGTGACCTCAAACTAAGCTTGTAATGACTTGGTCAGTCATTTTTTGAAAGTTTTGTGATTTTATCATTTTGTCCTCTCGATATTGATATCGAGTCTTTTATAATTGAGTTTGAAAAGTTGATTTTGAATATAGAGTTAAAAGTTGAGAATTTGGCAAGTTTTGTGTTTGAAAGACTAAGTTATTAAGAAAGTGATTTTTGGGGTCTTTTGATGTTTCGAGAGTCAGAATGGAATTCCGTTGATTCCATCAATCCCGGAATGTGAAATCTAAATTGTGAGACTCATTGATTTCAGTTTTCGAGTCTTTTTGAAGATTTGAGGTCCTAAGTTGTGAAATTGTAGAAATTTAGTCTTTGGATTGACTTTGGCCAGCATTCGGGGTTTCGATGCTTGGATCAAAATTTTGAGAGTTCCATTGGATTTAGGGGATAATTTTAGGCCTAGGTGAGGTGTTCATTGATTTTTGAGAGGTCCCGAGTTTGTTTTAGCCTTTTTAGGCGTGAGTTAGTTTCTTGTGATTTTCACAAATTCAAGTCAAGGAGGCCTCAGATTCGTGTTTTGATGGTTCCGTTGAGTCCGAAACATCAAGTATAATTGATTTTCATATCTAATTTGTCTGTATGAGGTTCTGAACGAATCCCAAGAGTCCTTTTGATGTTTTGAGAGTTGGTTGTGTTTTTTGGTGCAACATGCCTTACTTTTGTGAAGGTCATGTTTGTTAAGAGACCTCCACTTAAGCGAAGGGCCTTTCTCTTATGCGAGCTTCGCTTTAGCGAAGGGGACTTCACTTTTGCGATGCCCGCGTTTTAGTGGGGCTTGCTTAAGCGAACCCCTATTCACTTAAGTGACATTAGAGAGGATTTTTGGCCTGCCATTTTGGAGTTTAAGCTCTAGTTCATTATTTTTGAACTTGGGAAATTCTTGGTGGCGAATTTTGTAAGGTTTTTCCATGCTAAATCAATTGGGTAAGTCTTCTTGATCCAAAACCTTCATTTTCCCTTGATTAATTATGGGGTTTACCTTCAAAATGTGGAATTTTGGTGAGTAAATAGCAAGGTTTTTCAAGAATCCAAATTCATAGCTAACATGGAGATTTTGAAGTGATTTTAAGTCCTTTTTCAAAATGGTTTTCCCTAATGAGTTCCTAAAGCCTTGAGTAATGTTTTCAAGTATTAAATTTTGGATTCATACCTTAATTTTAGAATTGAGTTTTGTGTTGATTGACCCACCTTTCAAGAGGATTGATGTGGGTATTGTTGTTTCTGGAAATTTATTGCGAATACTTGCTTGTATATAGATTGTGTGGCTTTGGAAGTGGTTCGGAAGGGGAAGACTTAACTCTTGAAGTGTATGTTGATTGATTTAAGGCAATTGATCTCCTAAATCTTGTATTCAAGTTGAATTCGTATGCTTCCTATGTTGATTGTGTGTTGGGAGTAATGCGGATGAGGTGAAGGTTTAATAGTCTACTTGATATATCTAAATGAATAAAAAGGGGGTAGAAATGAAAAAGTCTTTGTGATGAACATGATGATGTGAATTGTCTTATTGATTGATTGATGAAATGCTTGAAAGCATGAATGTGGACCTAAATTGTGCAGTTTGTTGTCTTCTCTATGTAGTGTGATATTGCTTGTATGCATTGATAGCTGCACACCGTGATGAGACATGTGATGATTATTATGTTGAGGTCTTTGCCGACAAGTGTTATTAGGCAGAGGTCTTTGTCGACAAGTGTTATTAGGCCGAGATCTTTGCTGGCAAGTGTTATTGAGCCGAGGTCGTTGCCGGCAAGTGTTATAAGGCCGAGGTCATTTCCAGTGAGTGTGATCAGGCCGAGATCATTTTTGGCAAGTGTTATAAAGTCGATGGGAAATGGTTCTGGTGAGAGGTTGGTTATTGTGACTTGATGCATTTGATGCTTATGTGTGACTTGGTTACCAATTGTGATTGCTATACTTGTTGCGTGCGATTGAACTACTTGACTTTGAGACTGACTTAATCGATTCATTTGATTGTTGAATTGTGGCTATTAGATTGTGAGTTGTGTATTGTAGAATTGCTAGGTTGAGCTGATTTCTGTGTAGATCATAGTTTGAGAAGGTTCAGTTGGAGAGTCAGAGATATTTGTTTTCTAGCTAGGTACTTAGTTTAGTAGGTTTTTTGTTTGGTACCGTGTTGTTGGTACTCACCCCTTGCTTCTACACATGTGTAGGTTTTGGTCCGAACCTGTGTGATCTCTTTCTTGTTCTCTTGATCACAAGACTTGTCAAGGACTTGAAGACCTAGCATCTTGTCATTCGGCGGACCCTCTTTTTCCTTTTCTTACACTTTGTTCTATTTGAGAAACAAATATTGAGACTTGTATTTATTTCTTAATTCCGCACTTTATGTATTCGGTGGCTTGTACACGTGACAACTAGATTTGGGGGGTTTTAATAGAAGAATAAATTTTCCGCATTATCTTGTTCTTGTTTTTACTATTTTTCTGCATTTCTTTCTTTTTTGTTGGGTTGAGGCCGACTTGTCTTGATGGGAATAGACAAGTATCATCACATTTGTTTTTGGATCGTGACAAAGCTAATGCTCAAGGAACCATTTGATTAAGAGAAAAATTATATGTGTATTAACATTATATATATTGTAGTGGAAATTGTAGTGCAACTATTAGTAATGTAGATATTCTAATTTACGAATTGGTATTGCATGTATTAGTAAAGTAATAATTGTACATATACAAAATAATATATAAATTTCCACATAATTTACATTATTTATGAGAAAAATAACCAGATGCTCATATGAATTAACAATAATAAAGGACAATTCTCACTCACACTAGGCTTTTGAGAAAAAAAAATTAGATGATTCACTGCCACACAAATTTCTATAACTTATTTTAAATAAAAAAAATAAAATTAATTAATCAACACCGCTAAAATTTATCAATATGAATAATATTTATCAAATTTTATATAATATTGAGCTTGTGCACAACACGGACTTTTCACCACTAGTTTTAATTTTTAATAATAAGTGGCATTAAAAATTGAATCTAAAACTTCTACATATTTTAATATTACATTAAATTTTTTGATTATTTCATTTAAAAACTTAACTTAGAAACTTCTTAACGAGGTTATGCATTATTTCTTCTGGTCCTTCTTATGGTGTTTTAAATTTTTATATAAAGTTTAAAATAAATATTTTACATTATCAAGAATATATTAATTATTTTTACCAAAATTATTTTTATCTTAGAAAAGTGATTTTTTAAATTTTTAAAAAACTATATTAATAAATAGGTACTATTTTAGTTAAGAATACTTTATTTAATATAGTTTTTACTTTCTAATTAGGAATGAGTGAATTTTTTTTTAAGAATATATTCATGCTAAAAACATCATATAATATGAAGCGGATGAAGTATTCGTGACAATTCAAAAATGGATGTGATGATATTTGTCTATTCCCACCACGACAAGTCAGCCTCAATTCAACAATACGAAAGGAATGTGGAAAGAAAGCAAGAACAAGATAAAAGTGGAAAACTTATTCGTTCTATTAGTCCCAAAATCTGGTTGTCACGTTTATAAGTCACTAATACATAACGTCTGAAAAATAAAGATGATCACAAGTCTCAAGTCCTTGTTTCTCAAATAGAACAAAACGTAAACTAAAGAACTAGAGGTCCCGCCGGGATGACAAGCAGCTAGCTCTCGAAAGACCTTTGACAAGCCCCAGAAATAAAGAAAAAGAGCAATCACACAGCAGTGGGATCGAAACCTACACAAGTGTATAAGCAAGGAGTGAGTACCAAACAATACGGTCCTCAGCAAGCAACCTAATAACTAAGGAAACCTAGATACTCCTTTCATCCCAACCAAACCTTCTCAAAGTACAACATGCATAAGAATCATCCAACATAACAGTTTCACAATACACAACTCACAAGGCTTATAATCACAGTTCAATAGTCACGGATCACTAACTAACACGTATAAGTATACCAATCACAAGTAGCAAGTAAATCATTCACAAGTAACAAGTAGATCAATCTCATGTGACACATAAATCAATCACAAGTAACATGTATGTCAATAACAATTATCAAATGCATCAAATCATAATAGTCAATTCTTGGCGGAACCGATTCCTTTTGGCACAATATATATAATTAGTCGAAACCATTTCTCATCGGCTTTATATCAAATCACTAGCCAAAATCATTTCTCATTGATTTTATATCACATTGCTAACCGAAACCATTTTCATCGGCTTTTTATCACTAGCTGGAACCATTTTTCATCGGCTTTTTATCACATCACTAGCCGGAATCATTTCCAATCGTCTTTATATCACTAGCCAGAACCATTTTCCATCGGCTTTATATCAGATGTCTCAACATGGTGTACAACAATCAATGCACATAAGCAATTTCACACCATAAAGAAGAGACAACAATTCAAGCAATTCAAGTTCACGTTCATGCCATCAAATCATTTCATCCATCAATCACATAGGGTTCACGACAAGGCAAATCACAAGCATCATGATTAACACATTATCTTTTCATTAATCCTCATTTTTTGTTTGTTAAGGTTAATCAAGTGGAACAATGAACTTATCACCTCATTCTCATTACTCTCAAACACACATAATGAAGGAAAATATACGATTCTACTAGATTACAAACTTTAAGAGATCACTTGCCTTAATTCAATCAACTAAACACTCCAAGACTTTGAGTCTTTTCTTTCCGGACAACGTCCACAACCACACAATCTATTTCAATCAAGCATTCACAATAAGATTCCATAAATAATAATACTCAATTCATGCTCTTTGAAAAATGGGTCATGCAACTCGAAGCCAAATCCCAAAAATGAGGTTTGAATCCATAAATCTTTACTTGAAATCATTACCCAAGGTATATGAAATCCATTGGTGACAACCATTTTAAAAGGATTAAAAATCAGTTCACAATCACCATTTTAGTTTAGAACTTTGCCATTTGCCAATCAAAATTCCATGTTTTGATGTTAAAATCCATAAACAATCAAAGGGAATTGAAGTTTTAAGTTCACAAAAGCTTACCCAAAAGATTTAGCACAAGAAATCCTTTAAAAATCACCTCCAAGGATTTTACCAAGGTCAAAAATTGAAAATGGGGCTAAAACCCCAAATTTTGTAGGTGAAAACCCCTCTCAAATGTCATATTTGCGACCAAAGGTTCGCTTAAGCGAGCCCCGCAAAAGTGGGGACCTTTGTTTTCGAGAACATTGTGATTGCGGCCTATGATTTTCTTAAGCAAACCCCACCTAACAGTGGTCCTTCGATTTCGCGACCAGAGTCTCGCTTTGGTGAACATCACGCGGCACCCTTCGAGAAAGCGAAGCACACCATCATCAGAAAAAATAGTCAACTCTCAAATCATCGAAAATACCCTCAGAATTTGTTCATAACCCTGTACACACAAACCATATATGCAAATCAACTATACTCGACGTACCAGACTCAATGGGACAATTGAAACACGAATTTGGGTCTCCTTGACCCATCATCCGTGAAAGTCACAAGAAACTAACATAACACCTAAAAGGCTAAAACAAGCTCGGGACCTCTGAAAGTTCAACCAAGACCTCACCTAGGCCTAAATCATCTCTTAAATCAAGTAAAATTCTCAAAATTTCTATCTGAGCATCCGAACCCCAAATGTTGACCAAAGTCAACCAAAGGCTAAAATTTAACAAACTTTCGACTTAGGACCTCAAATCCTCAAAAAGACTCCGAATCTGAAACTGACAACTCTCATAGACCAATTTCCACATTCTGACTAATGGAATCGACATAATTTCATTCCGACACTACTCCAAAATACACCAAAAACCACTTCTTGACAACTTTAGTCTTTCTAACTTAAATATTCCCAAATTCACAACTTTACTGCAAGTTCGAAACCAACTTTTAAAACTCAATCAATAATAACTCGGGGTCAAGATCGGGAGGGACAAAATGATAAATTTATGGAAATTACCAAAAATGACCAACCGGGTCATTACAATATTACTTAATTAATGTCTTACTCGAATTCAAACACTAAGTGGGGAACCATTCACCACAATAAGTTTTTTTTTCTAATTTCCTATCCGGTAACAACACTAGAGTCCAACTATTCTGAATTTGCGTTGCGTAGGGTCCCATTCAGGGAGAAGCGCTTCCTACTAAGGATTTTTTCATACCCAGATTCGAAGCTGAAACTTCTGATTAAGAGAGGAGCAGTCTCATCCACTACACCACATTCTTTGGTGGTCACCATATTAAGTTTGAGGCGTAACAATTGGTTATTTAGCTACCTTTTTAGTACGTTTAGTTTCCAATAAGTCATAGAAAAAGAAAAAAAAGATTTGGTACACCACATAAGAAAAGAGCTGGTAAAAGTTGTGTTTGTCAACCGCAAATTAAAATTGAATACACAACGTAACCTCCAATAATTTGTGCAAATATTTGAATAATATTAAACGTATAGAATAATTTGTTAGACAGGTCATATGAGTGTATCAAAGTGGCAGTATGTGTATAAAGGTTTGAATGTTTCTTTGCATTGAGTAATCTGTCCTTTTCAACTTATCTAAACATTTTTGTTGGTATTAACTCATCAAACCTCTCTTCTTCCTTTTTTCCTAAGTCAAAAAAGTGGGTCATCTCAGAAGTGTGTATGGAAGTTTCAAATAGCTTAGAAGTTAAGAGGTTTCGCTTCTTTTTTTGTTTTTTAATATCAATTCGATACTTCATAAAGACTTCTAAAATATTAAAGTATAATAAAGTATTCGAAAGTGACATTAGAATATATTTATTAATTTATATTTTAGACTAATATTAAAAGATTTACATTTTTGATACCTTCTAAAAGTATCTTACAAATTTACAATGATATAAGTTATTTGTGTTTGTTTTTTAAAATTGAGAACTTACCAATGTGAAATCTTTGTTGATTACATTATTTACATGTGTATGCTAGTAAATGCACATTGCGACATTATTATCAAACACAAAATCCAATCAATTCTTAAAATATAACATAAAATTTATAATTAAAAAATACAAATATATAGTTGTACTCCCTCCTGTTAAAAATATTTGTCATATTTTGCTTCTCAAAAGTCAATTAACTAATTTTTGAAATTGAATTGAATTAGATTGAATTAAGATTTTAAAATTTAAATTTAAGTACTTGAAAACTATTCAAAAATTACAACAAATTGTAATTATTCTCATACAAAAAAGTGGACTTTTCTGTTATCAATACTAGAATAAAATTGATTAGCTTACATAATATTCATTAGAATGTTTGAGATGATAAAAAATCAATTCAACTACACAGAAAATTTGAAAAGTCTTATCATTATAAATGTCCTATGAATGACTCTTTTTTTTCATCCAATAGTCAAAAAGATAAAAATATTTATCACAACAATATTAAATAGAACAAATCTCAAAATATAAAAACATAAAATATCCTTATCCTTGTCAAAATTACAAAAAATTGATATCCTCACTTTTATTCTCAATTTCAATGTTCACCAGACTCAAAAGTACTACCTATCCAGAACGCATCAGACCTAAGCAAATACATCATCAAAGCATTGAACACTTAAAATACCTAAATGGAATTTTATTGATACTCTCAGGTCTATTTTTATTTGTTCACTATATTATTAAAAATAAATGTCAACTTTTATTTCTTAAATTTAAAAAACAATTAAAGCAAAAGTTTATTATTTTATATCTTTTTTATTCTTATTATTAATGCTTTAATTGTTTTCAATTCATTTCGCAGCATTAAATAAATTATGATAATTAAAAATGCTAAGATAACATATCATTTTATTTATTACTTTTTAATTAATGGATGTGTCAAGTTAAATTTGAATAAGTAAACATAAACGAAGAGAGTATATAAGATCGTCATAATATACCCAACATCACTAGTTACGTTATAACATTTTAATGAAGTGTGATTGTTTGCATTAAATATATGCACGCATTTAAGTTATATGCCTTATATTTTATACTTTTTATGCAAGAAAGAATGTGAAAAAATAAAGTGCATCATTAATTAGGAGATTAAAATAGTTACAAGCAAAAATGTTCTAATTATATTATTCTTTAAATAACAATCTCTACATTTTTGTCACAAAATAACAATTCGTTCATTGTTCACTGCATAAAAAAAAACTAGTTTAACATTTCTATTTTATATCTTATCACTAATTTATTTATGTTAAAAAATTTGAGAAATTATTTTATATTCTCTTCGTGATGTCATGCGACTAATTAAATTAGTCAATATTGTTAAGTCTAATCGTGATTATTTTTATTGGAGGTGAAGTTACGTTTGGAGTTTGTGAAGCAATGAGTTTAATTACGTTAGTATATAAAGGGATAAGGGTCTGAAAAATACCCAACTTTGATCGGATTTGTTGTTGCGATACTAAACTTTCATGAGGACCTATTACCTCCCTAGACTATTTAATACCGTATTTTTTACCCTCCGAACTATTTAATAGTGTATTTTAAAGGTATATATGTGCCCATGTGGACACATTACTATTTATAATTTTGCATTATTTTTTATGTTCACGTGGGCAAATATATATGTTTAAAATACGGTATTAAATATTCTAGAGAGGTAATAGGTCCTCATGAAAGTTTAGTATCGCAACAGCAAATTCGACCAAAAGTTGAGGTATTTTTCAGACCCTTATCCTTTATATAAATATCAACGTCATTGTATTGAAACTTCTGTTGAACATACTAGAATTTGACTTCAACAAGGCAACTCAATTTCCAAGTAAAACTAATTTCATTTTTTGTTCCATATCTCCACGTACAATTTCTGTTAAAAATCTATGGTTTTATGTGCGCGTGCTAACACTTACATGTATAAAGATATGTATTTCCTTCGTCTCAGAATATCAAATTATATAAACTTTGATCAATATCTTAAGATGTATTTTTTCATTATATTAATATGAAAGAATTGCAACTTAAAGTATTTTGTATGTTTTTTTGAATATTTAAATTTTAATTTAAAAATTGAATCAATTTAATCTAATTTAATTTTGAATATTAGTCAAATTGACTCTTGAGAAGCAAAATGTGACAACTATTTTGAGACAGGGGAACAAAACTCCAACTCAAAAATATTTGATCGACTTCTTTACTCATAAGTGTATTATTGGATAAAATAATTGTAAATATAGTTAAAAAAATTTAAAAATTATTACTTTCTTTTAGTATTTAGTTGACCCTTTAAATAATTAAAATAGAACTTATTATTTTATTGTATGGTGATGTAATGATTTTTAGAAAATAAAAAAATCATTATATTCTTGAGTCGTGACATAATAAATTAAGTAGTTAAGAATAGTGTATCATACACATACACAACTTAATTACTAGCTATATCATTATTATTTTGAGCTGGGAGAAAAAGTATTATTAAAATTGAGAAACATGAACAAATGAGGATGCATATATAACCAACTTCGATATATTAAAGCACAATTATTGTTGTTACATCCCGGTCTTATCACTATTTTTGATGATTTATTAATTAGTTGTAGTTTCATGTGACTAAATTAATAATTGTGATTAGGCTTATCTTGATTTTTCTTGTTTTGAAAAAAAAAAAAAAGAATCTTGGAGGCTAAGCTACGTTTGGCATTTACTTTGAGATAGTGATTTCGAATGTCTAAAAGTCAACGTGATTAGTGTTAAGTCATCTAGTATAACATATTAGTATTTGACTTCAAGAAAGAAGCTCAACTTCCAAGTAAAAGTATTATCATTCACTCACAATTTCATGAGTCAATCTATGAAATGTGAAGAAACGCGTTATTATTTCATTTTTTTTATGGGCAAATATTACTCCCTCGTCCAATCATGTGGTGATATTCGAATTTTGAGAGTTAAATGAATTATTGTTTGATCGTAATTATTTTGTATGTTTTTAAATATTTTATATTATTAATTTTTGTGATTTATAATATAATTTTTTACTTATTTTCTAATTATATAAATTTTATTTCAAAATTTTAAAAATTTCTAAGTTATAAATTCACGGTCAAAATTAAGAAATTTCACTCCCAAAATCTCTAGCAATAGGTTTTTCTTAGGCTAAATCAACCCCAAAAAAACTTTTAACATGACATGATATAATGTTCTTTTGGCCAAGCTTGCACTAACTTTTTTCAAAAGGCCCAGCTCGCACCATTAAGAGATCATACACTTTCACTACAATAAAAATATTTTTTAGCGGTAATAAATAGACACATTAATATAGAAAGCTAAAGTTTTTATCGGCATTAGTTAAATGTTGTCGCTAAAAGTCTTTAAGGACATATACAAAGAGTGTTAATTGCCGCTAAAAGTATAGATTTAGCAGCAATTGCTAATTAATTACCGATAAAGATCATTTTTGATGTAGTATTTATATGTAGCTTTCCAATCTTTTTAATTATTAATATGAACTTTGTTCGCACACCCAACAATCTTCCCCTCGGACGAAGTTCCACATTGCTCATTACCACGATCAAAGGGTCTTCTATTCGAACTAAGTTCTAGTAATGACTAATGACTCGTTCCTTCATTATTAAGGCCTTACGCGATACAACCGTAAGAATTAAAAAAAATTATACCTTATATGTAGCTTCTCAATCTTTTCCGCTATCAATATGAGATTTTATTTGCTCACCCAATAACTTTTATTAGAAATTTAAATATTCAATCAGAACATGATTTAATTCGAGCGTCTAAATAGAATATCTTGATAAATTTTAAAGAGTGATTATGTATTAAACCTAAATTTAATTTGTTTAACTATACGAACCAAAGAGGTGATAATTGTAGGTAACTAGTGTTTAAAATGAAAGGGAAAAGTAGTTAAGAAAAAGGAGTTTACTTTGAAAGAGTAAAAGTAGTTAAAATAATTCCAAATTTATAGCGTGGTCGTCCCCAAAAGTCTATTCCACGTGCTTACCCCACTCATCCAACTATTACATTACACTATATAAATATAAATCAGCACATACGCAATAAGTGTGAAGAAAACGGCCCTGCCCTGCCCTGTTATACTCTCTTTCTCCTATAATTAACATCAACAACAAAGACCTCTTTCAATACTCTCTATTGCATCTCCATTTTCTTGCTTCAGGTAAACTCATCCTATCAAATTTTGGTTCATCTGTCAAATGGGGTGTCTTGGAACATGTTTTAATGGACAATTTTTTGTATCATTTTGATTCTTTTTTGTGATTTACCAATGGGTCATGCTGCTATTTAACTTTTGTTTGTTACTTATATCCTTTTCTGGATAAAGAAACAGTCTCTGCCTTTTATCTTGGGACCAATATCTTTATTTAACCACTCCAAATTTGTTTTAACTTCATTTCTTGATTTGTGTTTTGTTAAATTTGGTATCCAATGTAGCTCTCCTACTTTTGGCAGGATTTTAAGATCGATCTTGAACGTCGTATGGGGATATCGTTTTCGTGTCCACTTGCTTCTCATACTGATCTGGAAAACAGTCTTGAATCTGTTATTGTGAAGTCTATCAACTTTGGTGATAATGAGCACAAGACGCTATTACGATCTATTAGTTTCAAAATCCAAGATTCTGAACCTATAGTAATGCAATCAGATGGTTCAGGAAATATGCTCATAGAAAAATCTGTCAGCTTAAGGACAAAGGAAAATGTAGTTGCCTATCCATCTTCAGATAACATGATGAATCAACAAAGTACGAAGTCGCCTTTGTTGGATAGTAGTAGTAGCCCGAAACATGAGGCAGCTATAAAGTTGCAGAAAGTATACAAGAGCTTTCGAACAAGACGAAAATTAGCAGATTGTGCTGTACTCATTGAGCAGAGTTGGTATGTGTTTTTTAATTTCTCCTTAGAAAAGATCTTATTTTTAAAGATTTTGCATTTTTCTGATACCCTTTTCGATTTGTTACAGGTGGAAACTATTAGATTTTGCAGAACTCAAACATAGTTCTATTTCATTTTTTGATCTTGAGAAGCACGAGACAGCAATTTCGCGCTGGTCAAGAGCAAGAACTAGAGCTGCAAAGGTAAATTTGGATCACATCAATGGAAGATTGTTTAAGTTGTTCTTAAATTTTTTAAATTTGACTAACTTTTTTGTTTATTTATGTAGGTAGGCAAAGGCTTATCTAAGAATAGCAAAGCTCGAAAACTTGCTTTACAACATTGGCTTGAAGCTGTAAGTAAATTGTTTATGGTTTCTTGATTTTGTCTTTTTGATCAATTATGTATTATCTGGCACTAACATGGATGTGGTTTTATGTGTAACAGATCGATCCACGACATCGTTATGGACACAACTTGCATTTCTATTATGTTCAATGGTTGCATTCTCAAAGTAAAGAGCCATTCTTCTACTGGTAATTGTCTGGATGAATTTATACACCTTTTTATGATCATAGAACATAAAATTATTCTTCATTTGCTAATCATGTTTCTCGTGAGCAGGTTGGATATTGGAGAAGGAAAAGAAGTTAATCTTGTTGACAAATGTCCGCGATGGAAACTTCAGCAACAATGCATCAAGTACCTTGGTCCTGTATGTCTTAAGTCGTTCTACTGGTTTTTTATAAATAATTTCTTGCGTATTTGATATTCTTAACAATTACTTACCATGATTGGTTTCTTTTCTTTGAAAATAGATGGAAAGAAAGGCTTATGAGGTCATAGTGGACGACGGGAATCTCTTCTACAAAGAGACTGGGAAGCTACTTGACACCACTGGTGAACCAAAAGGTGCTAAGTGGATATTTGTCCTCAGCACCTCGAAAACCTTGTATGTTGGGAAGAAAAAGAAAGGAACATTTCAGCATTCCAGTTTTTTGGCTGGGGGCGCGACTTTAGCTGCAGGCAGGATAGTTGTGGAACAAGGAGTTTTGAAGGTATAGTTGTAATCTTGAATCACTAGAAATCTTTTTTTCTTCAATATCGAATCAGCAGCTTATCGATGAACATCCTCTGAATGCTTAACTCTTTTCTTGTTTTGGCTGTTTTCAAGCAGGCTGTCTGGCCTCACAGTGGACATTATCGACCTACTCCAGAAAACTTTCAAGACTTCATTTCGTTTCTTAGGGAGAACGATGTGGACCTAAACGATGTTAAGGTACATAATTGCACTTTATGGTTGATTCATGATTTTCTCTGACATTGTAAATTCCAATGCTGATTAGTATGAACTGATGCAGCTTGATTCTATCGACGAAGAAGATTCTATTGGCAAGAAGAGTGGTGTTTACCTTAGAGGTAATGCTTCGGATGATGACATAGGTCAAAAAGATGGTCTGGAGACAGGAGAGAATGATTTAGAAGACGTAACGACTTCAGATACAAATGAGTTGAAAGAACAAGCAACTTTTGCTGCTTCATCTCATAGCTTCAATGACAAACTGGCTAATCAACGAATTCCTAGCAACGATGATTTACTAGAGAGATTGACGAATGAAAGTGCAGCTGTTGAATCCATTTCGCCAACAGATGGATATGAATCAGCAGAAGAGTCAATTGATATTGAAAAGGAAAGTAAAGAAGATACAATTCCACAAGAATCTATACTGAAGAGGATAAATTCACACAAGGGAATGAAGTCATTTCAATTAGGGAAACAATTGTCTTGTAAATGGAGTACTGGAGCTGGACCTCGAATCGGATGCTTGAGAGATTACCCTTCGCAACTGCAATCACATGCATTAGAAGAAGCTAACTTGTCCCCGAGCTCAAGTTTTATTCAAGGGCATCAAGCTTTAGTAGGGAAATGCAAGTGTCATGTTCTATCTGATCACCTATTCGTCTCCATAACATCATTCGATCAACGAACATCATACTCATGACATAGAATTAGTTCTCATTTATTCATTCATTGTGTATAGCAAAAATGACATAGGAATTCTTTGACAGTTTTTATTTTTATTTTAGATCTATTCAACTCTGTATACAATTCTTGTTCTTAATATCAGAAAACAGGACCACGTATAACTTTTCGAGTTCCAGTACGCGTTGTAGTTGGAAAATAAAGAAATGAGGGATAAAAAGAAAGAAAGTTTACTTTCATCAAAGTTTCCTTTTGGCTGAAAATTGATACTTATATAGCTGCAAGCCGCCTGCACCTTTGGTAATTGATTAACCTAAATAGCCCTCTCCCCAATACTAAAACTAAAATTAGTCGGTGCATACCTAATCCATGTATAATATGTGTAATTGTATATAATCAATGCATATTTTATGTATAAAGTGATCGCCGATATTTATAATTGGGAGAAGGGTTTAATATAATTGGATATCTCTTTTAAAAGAATTAGTGCATATATACCCTATTATAGCTTCATCTAACAAATAGTTCATATTTACCTTTTTTTATTAACATATCTATATTTAACAAATTATTTTTTTCTTCTAAAACTAATTTCTTAATTCTAAAAATGTCACGTAGCTTTTAAAAAAAAGTTACATTACTCATTTTTTTGCGTAAATTTTTTAGGAATCCTATAGTGTTAGGAGCAAATTACATCATATCCCTACTCTTTTCGAATTTACAAAAATCCCCTAAAATTGTTGTCATCTGAATACATCCCATTCTTTCGGATACATCACATTTGATACATTATACAACTAATTTGTTGAGATTAAAAAGGCAATTAAATATAAAATTAAATGTCAGTTCCCCAAATCATGCAAATCAAATTGATGTCAATCTCTCCCAAATAACAACTCCAAACAATTCAAATTTCAAATTTTCTTCTCTCAAATCTCTCCCAAATCGTAATAGATTAAAAAAAAGTCGACAATTTTATATAGTTATGTGTCATGTACAGAAAACAAACTATGAATATGATAGACGCTGATTTATTTATAAAACGATGTTGCAGATACTTAACAACATGTGATACATCACAACATCTCATACATAACTATGTTATACACATAATAAAATTATTTGTCATTTACATAACTATGAATATCATACAAACTGATTTTGTTATATATCGCTGAGCATTTTTTTTGGTTGTAGTGCGGATGTTGGAGCAGCTCCTCTATGCTGTGGGTGTGGAGGGGGGGGGGGGGCTGTCGCCGCCTGATAGAGTTAGTGTTTATGTATCAACAAGGGATAAGGGTCTGAAAAATACCTCAACTTTGGTCGAATTTGTTGTTTCGATACTAAACTTTCATGAGGACCTATTACCTCCCTAGACTATTTAATAGTGTATTTTTTACCGCCTGAACTATTTAATAGTGTATTTTAAAGGTATATATGTGCCCACATGGACACATTACTATTTATAATTTTGCATTATTTTTTATGTCCACATGGGCAAATATATATGTTTAAAATACGGTATTAAATAATCTAGGGAGGTAATAGGTCTTCATGAAAGTTTAGTATCGCAACAGCAAATTCGACCAAAGTTGGGATATTTTTCAGACCCTTGATAGTGTCTACATATATATATAGTCTTTTACTAGTTGAATAAGGCTGGATGTATGTATCGGTAGTAAAAGATAACGAAATTTGTAATAGTTGTGTATCCAATACATAACTAAAAATATGATACATACTAATTTGTGTTTCAATAAATTAGGTTATGTATCAAAACTAATATTTGAAAATGATATATTGTACATGATAAATGATAATGTATCATAAAGGTGAAACGAACGAATTATTAATTAATTTAAGAATCAAAATCAAATAAATACATTAAAAGATCGGCTGAAAGCAAAAAAAAAGAAAATCAACAATTTGATATGCTAAAAGCAAAAAAAAAAAATGATGAAGAAATTCTTCCACGCTTTCTCCTTTGCTCTGTGTCAACTCTTGTAGTTTTTTCACTTTCAACATTGACGTCACCCATTGATCTCGACCCAAATCCCTTACCGAAGCCACCAACAACTCTTGATAAAATTGTAATGTATCATGATGTTAAAACGAATGCATTATACATTAATTTAAGAAACAAAAATAACTAGATACATTAAGAAAAAGGCAAAAGTACTCATTACCCCCCTGAACTTGAAACTTTTTATTTGGTGTACACTTAAACTAAATTTCGTTTTAATTACCCCCCGAAATTGTTTATTCCTCCATCACGTACACCTTTTTTGTCCACCTAGCGTAGAAATTGACAACACACTCTACTAGGCGCGTGAGGAAGTGATTTTTTGCCACATCATAAAGCTATAACGGTAAAAAAACGTAAAATCTTCATTTTTCTTTAATATTTGGCATATTTTAAACAAAAAATAGGGTAAAATGTAAATGAAAAGTAAAGGAAACAAAGATTAACACTTACTTGGTAAGAATTTCAGACAAATTTGAAATTCAAGGAGTTCCGCGAAATCTGCCGCGAAATCAGCCCTTATTCAAAAATAACTTTTAAACAATGAATTTTAAATTTAAGAAAAACTATCCAATGAATAAATGACATGTAGCATTTTACCTAATTATTTTAACTATTTTAAAATTCCAAACTTAATTTGTTTTATTCCCAACAATAAAAGTCTTGTGCTGGCATTTAATCTGAGTTCTCCAGTACTAAATATTAATTTCTTGAAGATTTTCGGGTTTAGTTCGGAAGTTTTAGTGAGAAGCTTAGTCCGAAAGTTTTAGGTGAGAAGCCTAGGTGAGAAGGTGAGAAGGTTTGATATTTATTTTTTGCCATATTAATTTATCTAGGTGGCTATTATTTATCCAGGTGGAAATCCACATCATCACTTTTGCTAGCTGTCGCGTGCGTGCAGTCACAATAGGAGCAGGTGGACAAAAAAGGTGTACGCGATGGAGGAATAAACAAGTTCGGAGGGGTAATTAAAACGGAATTTAGTTTAGGTGTACACCGAATAAAAAGCTTCAAGTTCAGGGGGGTAATGAGTACTTTTGCCTAAAAAAACTGAACCCATATGTATCAGAAAAAGATGAACAACAAAAAATTGGTAAAAAGTCAACAATCTAATCTTGTGAAAGAAAAAAAATGATGAATAAATTCTTCTACACTTTTTCTTTGGCTCTGTATCAATTCTCGTATCTTTTTTCACTTTCAACAATGGCGTCACCCATGAATCTCAACCCAAAGCCCTTACTGGAGTCACCAACAACTCGACCCTTTCCTTATATATATTTTGGGCATTTTTTCCACAATTGATTTTTAAAGTTGAAGATGCATCCTTCTTCGACTATATTTGTAAATGAAAAGGTTAAAAAATAAAATAGAAATCGATACCTAAATCATAAATCGGAAAGAGAAAGGATTTGAAATCCAAAAATAGAGTGATGAGATAATTGGTGATACCATGGAGTGATTTTAGGTGTGAAAAAAGCAAAAAAAATAAAATCTTGGATGATAATTTACAGTGATGTATCTGGAAAAGTGAGAGAAATTGTAGAAAAAAGAAAATTTTATAGTTTTTTTAGAGTGGTAGGGAATACAAGAAAATAGGGTGAAAAAAGAATATATAGTTAGGTAATTTTTCCTTTTTTTACCTCTTCAAGTCTGACCCAAATAAGAAAAAAAACTCAATTTCTCCTTTACTCACTCATAAAATGGATTTGGATCAGGTTTGAATAAAAGAGAAATTGTTTTTTTTAGTTGGATTGGGTTTAGGTCGTGTTTGGAGGGGGTGAGAAAATGGGTGAAGTAATTTTTAAAGTCACTTGACATTTTTGAAATTAAAAACCCAATTAGTTTTTCTTCTAACACTAATTTTTAATTCTAAAAATATCACGTAGCTTTAAAAATAATAATTACATTACTATTTTTTTTTACCTCTCTAAATCTGACCCTAAAAGAAAACTCAATTTCTCTTAAGATTCACTCATAAATGTTTGGATCATGTCTGAATAAAAGTGAAATTAGATCTTTTTAGTTGGATTGGGTCTAGGTCGCAAATGAAGGGGTAAAGAAATGAGTGAAGTAATTTTAAAATCACTTGACATTTTTGAAATTAAAAATCAAATTAGTTTTTCTTTTAAAACTAATTTTTTAATTCTAAAAATGTCACTTTAGAAAAAATAACATTACTCATCTTTTTACCCCTCTAAGTCTGACCCAAGTAAATAAAAGAGAAAAGGGTTTGAAAAATATTCTAATTTTGGTCGAAATTGTTGTTACGTTATCAAACTTTGAAAATGACATTTTACCCCCTGTACTATTTAATAGTGTATTTTAAAGGTATATATTTGCCTACGTGGACATTATAAATATTGCATCATTTTAAATAGTAATATGTCCACGTGGGCACATATATACATTTAAAATACACTATTAAATAGTGCAGGGGGTAAAAGGTCCTCCATAAAGTTTGGTATCGTAACAACAATTTCGGCCAAAATTGAAGTATTTTTCAGACTCTTTTTCCTAAACAAAAACTCAATTTCTTTTTTACTCACTCATAAAATGGATTTAGATCAGATCTGAATAAAAGAGAAATTGAATTTTTTTAGTTGGATTGGGTCTAGATCGTGTCTGGAGGTATAAAAAATGGGTGAAGTGATTTTTTAAAGTTACTTAACATTTTTGAAATTAAAAACTAAATTTTAATTTCTTTTTCATTCAACCTTTTAATGAAAATGGTAAATATTTATTATTTATTAAAGGACAAAGATGTATATACATCATTTATTAAACAACGAAGATATATATATACACAACTTTTTTAACAACAATATATTTATTTTAAAGGGAAATAGGACAAATATACCTCCGAACTATCGTAAATGATATGCAAATACCCTCCATCATACTTTTGGAATACTAGTGCTCCTGCCGTCCAAAAACTAGAGCATATATACCCTTTATACTAATGGACATACACGTGTCATAATCTTATCCACTGATCCGACATTTATTGACGGATAAGATTGTGCCACGTGTCCCTATTTAGTCTTCCGTTAGAGTGAAGGGCATAAATGCTCTAGTTTTTGGACGGCAGGGGTACCAATGTCCCAAAAATATGACGGAGGGCTGTAAATTTAGGAAGAGGCACCTTTCGGGACAAGGGTAAACTCAAAGCATCTGTATACCATTTACGATAGTTCGGAGGTATATTTGTCCTTTTTCCCTATTTTAAATAGCAAAGTTAAGAACTTATATACCCTTTTTCCCTTCCAAATAACCTAGGAGTATTAGGATTTTGAAAATCACCTACTAGATGTAAACATCACAGGTAGTCTGCAAAAGAGTGATGCAATGCATAACTACTTAAAAGTAATCAATTAATTAAATGTTAATAATTGAAATGTATATGTAAACTGTAGGGAACAATTGGTGCTTATTGATTCCCAACAAAGTAAGACACATTGGTAGGCACATGTTAACCTACATCAAACCTGTGGATGATGTTGCTTTTGAGCTCAAAAAGTACATTTAGTGGGTGAATATAGTTGAGACTTGTTAATTTAATCTTGATGTTTGATATGGGGGACATTTCCCCCATGTTTTGTTGCTTATAATATTTTGAAAAAAATGTTCTTTACAAATATACTTTTATCTTTAATCACACTTTCTTTTTTAGATCGTCTAAACAAATATTATTATTTTGTAATTAGAAATAATTCTTTTTTTAAATTTTTTTATCTTTGATGAATAATTTAATGCGATATAAAATTTTGTATCAAATCAAACAATGCCACATAAATTCAGACGGAAGGAATTGAGTTTCTTAAAATTCAGGAAAATGACGAAGGGAAAAAAATAAAATTTTACGATCAAACATTCTACATTGATTATCTCCTCTTACCTCGAGATTATATGTTGAAGAAATATAGTTTTGTTCTCTATTCTCTCTCTCTTTTTAAAAATTATTACTCCTATTATTATCTTCTTCATTTTTTTTCTTATTTTTTTTGTTGGAATTTTTAGTTTTCCATTTATTCAAATATTTAATTTCATGTTTTCTTGTTTACGCAAAAGAGAGTAACATAATGCATAACCATAGACAATATAATCATCAATAAAAGTGGCATTTACACACCCGATCTCCCCGCCCCAACCACCTCTCCCCTCCCCTCCCCTACCACTCCACTTCACTCCCACCCAATAGTGTTTATTAAGAATATTATATATACTTTACTTGTCTACTTTTGAATTGACGTATCACGTACCTATTAATAAAATAAACATAGTGAGATTACCATTTTACCCCTATTAATTATAAAGTAGATAAATTAAAAATTAAAAATTTAAGATTTTCAAGAATTTCTATCTTTTTCAAAATTAATTAATTGAGGGTATAATAGGTAATATTTTTTAGGGAAAATTAGCAATCAAGTCATAATACCTAATATAATTAATCAAAACAACAACACTTTTAAATATTTATTTAAAATGTCATAATGACAATATTTTAGAAAATAATTTGTATTTAGATTTTATTATTTAAATTTCCTTTTATTTATCAAAACAGTCCTATATTGGACCAAATTCTAAACCAATAACCGTTTAAAAAGAAAAAAACAATTACACCACTACCCATTACCCTTATTTCCCCACCTTTCACGTTTTCTTTCCCCCACCTTTCACGTTTTCCAGCTTCTCTTTCTTCAAGGTTCTCACAAATTGTTCAACAATATCTTTTTTTTAATTGAAGAAATTTCTCGATTGTTAAACGAAATCTCTATATTAATTCAAGAAATTTCTCTATTGGCAAAGGTAATTTCCATTATTTACTGAAATTTATTTTGATTTGCTTTTTAAAATCACCGATTATGGTGTATATTCCGGATTGTATATATTACGGATTTTCAGTCACTTTTTTTTATGTGATTTTGTTTAGATATTCATCAAATCTTTATGTATTTCAGATTTTAGTCTTTTAAGCAATTTTTTTCAAATTTTTTTGTGACTTTGTTTTAATTTTTCAGATTTAGTAGAATCTATAAATTCATTTATATGTTTATTTTGTTTGATTTTAGTACATTTATATTTGATAATATCGAAATTTGCTTTTAGGGTTTTAGATTTCGGGGAAAGCATTTGATTGTCTACAATGACGGAATCAATCAGAAGTACTAGAGGTATACCAAATAATATTCAAAATTTTGGGGAATTTTTCTCATTTGATTTGTGTATTACCCACGTTTTGGGGAATTTCCCTCATGACTATATTAGTAAGACATTTTTTATATTTTAATCATAACTATATTAGTAAGACATTTTTTGTATTCATGTGTATACTCTCTGCAGTTTTAATCATATCTGTATTAGGAAGACATATTTTTGTATTTTATTTTGTTAAAGCAATATAAGTTTGATGAAAACATAATATATAAAATTGTGATGAATACATTATTAGAAGGGAAATACAAACTTATTTGGTATTCATTTAGCGTTTGGAATACAAAATGATATTGAAATACATCCTGATTTTTGGAATACAAACTGATATTGAAATACATCCTGATTTTTGGAATATAAACTGATCCAGAGAAATAGTAACTACAAGTTTAAAGTGAAATAATAATAATATAACAAGACTGGATATTGAAATATGAATACAATTTAGTTTGAATACAACTTATTCTATGTTTTATGTTTTCACCAAAAATGTATTTTCAATATCATTTTATTTTACTATTGATTTGTATTTATATATATTTTTTTCTTAAACTAGAATTTCAAAAGAGTTGTATTCATTATAATTCTATACCAACAATTTTTTGTATTTTAAGTTATACATATCTTTAGGTATATAGGTTGTATTCCATTTTTTATATAATTTAAATTTGTGACTCATATAATTTTTCAATTACACTTTAAAGTAATTACACGTTAAATACACAAAAATAAAATAAATTCATAACATGAATATGAATACATTTCGGTTGAACACATATTCAAAGAATTCCAAACAAGTAAATATATAAAACAGAGGGCATTAGAAATTGGGAAACAATTCCACTCTAATAAGATATAAAATTCAAGCATCATTAACTAAACAATACGCGGTCCATTCCTACACGAACGTCTATTGTGCCCCTTAAACACACAACTACTGCAAGAATTCTTGCTCTTCTTCCCATATAGCTCGTTGTACGCCTTGTCACGATACTTCTTGGATGGCCTTCCAGGTAGCTAGCTTCAAAAAGAAAAAATATAGAACACGCACTCAATACATATTGATCTGTATTTACATACAAAGATTTCACCTTTTAGCTCAACTACAACAAATTGAATCCAATATTTAATTGTATCCAGAACTTACTACAAGGCAACAAATATTGGTGTACAATTCTTAATTACTTTATGATTTTTAATCCCTAGTTGTACTATGTTCAGTATATCACATAAATTTTATGACTCTATCCCTATATTGTTACTATTTACATTAACTTAATACGATACAAAATATTGTATGCATTAAAAAAAACAGCTTCCAAACTAAAAACAAACAAACAATTTCATTCGTTCTACATAATTTGGATACAAAACATCCATAAAAAGGGATACGAAAATCTCATATTGTTACTGTTTACATTAACATAATAGGATACAAAAATATTGTATGCATTCAAATAAAAAGAAAACAACTACGAAACTAAAAAAAATCAAGCACTTTCAATCATTCTACATCATAGTTTGGATACAAAACATCCACAAAAGCTAAAAATATCAAACCATACAAAGATTTCACCGATTTCATCAGAAAAAATCAACCCACTATTATAGTCGAGATATATGAATATATCATCCAAACAAATAAAATAATTGACAAAAACTAAAATACCTGATATTGAAATTTCTTGAATTCAATGAAACTGACAAAATTATAGTCGTGAATTTTGAAAACCTCCGTTTCAAGAATATGCCGAATTCAACTCGAAGAAGCTTTGAAAATTATCAATTGAATAATTCGGAAGACAAAACTATTTTTTGCAATTTTTTTTTTTTTGGAATTCTTAAGAAAAAGGCAAAAAAAAAAACGCTCGAAAGAAAAAATGGCAACATATGCTCTTTCAAAATGTAACTGATTTATATTTAAAATCTTTTTTTCCTTTTTGAAATTTTCTGTTCCATTATTTTCTCTATTCTGTTATTAATTATTTGTATTCTTTCAAATTAATCAAAATAAAATAAATACATAAATCATCCCTTAACAAACTAAAATATTGTCAATTTAAATAAATAGTGAAACTATTGTTAAGGAGTCCACTAAAAGCTAAAATATTACTTTTTTGAAAATTTTCTCAAAAATTTATCCTTTCTTGATTGGTCAAAATGGAGAAGTAAAAAGGGACAAATAAAAAAGGAACATTGGAGAAGTAATTAGAAAAAAATTGTCCTTTCTTGATTTTTTGTGAATATATTTTATTTTTATTACTTATCAATTATTAAAAAATTATTTATTTTCTAAAAAAAATTATCCATAGAAAATATTTTTCTTGTACCAAACGCACCCCAGTCTGAAGATATAAAATAGCACAATGGGCCTATGTTGGATTAGAATTTGAATAATTTCTAAAGCCAATTGTTTAATATCACTAAGACACAAAACAAGGGAGAGTTGGAACGCTGAAAAAAATGAAGGAATATTTTCTGAAAAATCAGCAATTATGGACATTAATATTTGTTGGGTAAGTTCATGAATTTGTCAATAAATATGGAATTTCATCATATATATATATATAAAAATTATTTCCAACAAATGGCTGCAAACTTTGTTTGCTATGACAAAATTGCATTAATTGGAGCACAAAAGCTTTATGTCGGCTAATTGATTGATCCAAACTTGTTAGGGCTCGTGGATTAGAAAAATAATCCTAATATAAAATTTGAAATTATTTTAATATCAAATAAGAAATTTATTTATATTATTTTTGGTTGGCATTATTTTGTTTGCAGTGTAAGTAATATCGGTGTGATTTATACATAATTCTTGCATTCTTTATTTTTTTTTAAAAAAAATACTTATTTTAAAAAAGAAATTGCGGTGTTCATATATAATTTAGTCATAGAAGCAGTTAAATATCATGCTATCCCTATCCTAAAATAACATATATACAATTAGTAGGAGTTTATATAAAGTAGCTTTAGAAATTAAAAGATTTTATAAAGCCAGGAAAGCACCTCACTGAGTATTCACAATATCCAAATATTTTTTTTTTCTATAAAAATGAGAAATTTGAAGAAAGCTTAAAAGGTTTGATCAAAATAAAATTGCCCATGAATTGTATAATCAAAATTCAAAAGTCATGACTAATCAACTTATGTTTCACTATAAGAAAAAAGTGAATTACATGGGGATTTTCTTGGGAATTAATATGAAAATTTGCAGAAAAATCTCCATGTAATTCACACTTTTTCTGTAGTGATTTTTTTTTTACTGATTTTAGCTTATATATAAACATTTCTGGATGTTATCAAACACGTAAAATAAGTCAAAAAAATATTTATAATTCAACTTGATCAGCTTATAAGCCCAACTAAACATTTTTAAAATCGCTTATGACTTTCTTTTTTTCTCTTTTTATGTTTTCGTATACAACACTTGTTCCTAATGCAATGTCGTAGCAACTTCCATTCATGAAACTTATTAGTATTACTTTTTTTTTTCCTTTTGCCTAAGGTGGAGAAACATTAAATTGCAAATGTGACTTGAATATGTACATCTTCCTTTATAGCTGTTCCAGCTCATTGGGATTTGGAGTTCAACAATTGTTTCCATAAAAGATTTGTCAATCTTTTATTGCTGATTGCATATCTAGGAAGTTGCTTCCAAAAGGATCTAGGAAGATTGCATTTGAGCTATCATACAAAATATCTTAACATTTATTATAGGAAACAAAATATATAAAACCTTCATGTACTACTTCAATTTTTTAAAGTGAAATTATTTAGGGGAATACGAAATCGGACCAAAAATCGTATCAAATCGTAAATCGAGTCAATTTGAAAAAAAAATCGACTTATAGTTTGGTTTGGTATTGGGGAAAAAAACATCAATTATACTTGGATTGATTTGGTTTTAACTAAAATGAGTCAATCCGAGATCAAACTAATATGACATTATATACTTAATTTTTAAAATTTATTTTATACATACAAGTATGTACTTTGATATAATTTCTAAATATTTCTTAAATTTTTTCATAATTTTTATCTTTTAACATATTATTTCAAGTTTTTGAGACTTAGAATATTGAATGGTCCAATAAATATTATAGTCCATAGATTAGTAACTCTGATAAAACTCAAATCAAAATCAAAATTAAATCAATACTAATGTTAACAAAAAAATAATAATTCAACACTAAGAATGACAATAATATTAAATATTTGTTCATTTGTTTTATATTGAGTTAGACATTAAAATACATAACCTAATTTTAATTTTTTTTAATATCTAATTATATAACTAATATTTATTAAATTTATTTTAGCATGATTTAGAGGTTCAGGGAGGTGCGAGGAAACTTCAAGCTGGACTTAACTCTTATCTAATCGAGGACAAGTAAACCTAATTCAACCAATTTTATAATTAGTAAAAAATTCATAATTTGGATCACTTTTGTGATTTATAAAATATTTCATTTAAGGGCTGACTTAGATGGTTTATTTTAAAATAAAAGTAGCAGCCAGTTTAGGAATAATTAAGTACAATTTAGGATTGCTCTTACATAATTATGGACACTTAGCTCAAGATAAAAGAGAGTCAAATATGCATCCAAAACAACTGGCTTTCCTTTGTTATTTGCTCTTACATATTTTAAAGCTATTTTTGATATGTTCATATCCTACTTTTGGTTATTTTTCTCCATTTGATTGATTGATTGTTTGGGGAAGAGGGTGTTGTTTAAATATCAACATCTGTCACTTAGTTCACCAGACAACCACCACACCACACCACAATGAGTCAATGTGAACAAAAAGATTGCCTAATTAAAGTAATTGATTAGCCTTGTTGACAAGAGCTGGCACTACTTGTTCAACCATCAACATCCCACAACTCCCAACCTGCCCACCTTCCAAAAGAAAAAAAGAAAAGAAAAGAGGAAGACATAAGATATTAGAAATAATGTCGGAATCAGGATTTTCAACAAGTGAGTTTAAAATCTGAATAAATAGACACACGAAATAGTCAAGGGGGTTCGACATCTATTATATATACCTAAAAAATTATTTTAATCATGTATAAATGATATAATTTTCTGCCGAATGGGGTTCAGATGAACCCCCTAGCAATAAGGTGGCTCCGCCACTGATTAGAAGTAGTACTTATTGTATTATAATTTTGTCCTAATACATAAATATATTCTTTAATTTGACTTTGACATATATTTATCTTTTTCAATTTTGAGTGTGTATATGCAGACATTTAAACTTGTATAAAGTTAAACAAGTAAACACACTCATCCTATGTGACATAATACATGTAGGACACCACGTAGAACATGAATTTCCACATAGAATACCATGTAGAACGCGTGCGTTTACTTATTTAACTTTATATAAGTTTAAGTGTCTGCTTGTGCACACCTAAAATTAAAAAAGATAGATGTCAGCTAATAGTGGCGGAGCCAGGAATTTCACAAAGGGTGTCCAGAAATAATAACTTGTTATGTTAATGGTGTCCAAAATATGTTATTTAATCATTTCGTGTATCATTTTACTTGTATATATGATTTTTTTTTCCGATGAAAATTGGACACCCTTACCACCATGTGGCTACACCAATGTTAACTAAAACCAAATTGAATGATTGGACACCCTTACCACCATGTGGCTATGCCACTGTTAGCTAAAACCAAATTGAATGACACATACATATATTATACCTTTAGTTTTTATGCATAGACAATATAAATAAATTTTCAGTATTAGATCACTTAAAAAGTCATTTAAATATTCATTCTTGTTATAAACATGGATTAGTAACTTGTAAAATATGATAAGAGACCTATTATAGGTAGTAAATAACATTGATAGCATAAGAATACTTGAAAATGCCAATATATATAAAAATCAAAGTCATAATTTTTAAATCAAATCGAAAGGTGTAGTTTGAAAGTGTACGGATACCCTGTTTGCAATTTTCTTCTGTGTGTGGGGGTGAGGGTGGGGGTGGGGTTTCTTAATATGTACTCCAAAAATAGTGTAGATCCCCTGTACCTTCTTTGGTATGAATATAATGTTTGAAATTTTGATATCATGATTTTAAGGGTAAAGGGTCAAAAATGTCCTTAAACTATGTGAAAGGAACAAAAATGCCCTCCGTTTATAGTTTGGCTCAAAAATGCCCTTGCCGTCAATACTTTGGTTCAAAAATGCCTTTGCAGTCAATACTTTGGTCCAGAAATGCCCCTATAGTTACTATATGGGTCAAAAATGTCCTTTTCCGAATAAGTATATTGTTTTTTCTTTTTAAACACATTTTCTTCTTAATAAAATTATTATATAAGAACCATGTTCTTGTTTTCTTTCTTTTAAAATCACTTTAAAAAATTAAAATGTAGGAAATATTTTTTTTCTTGTTAATCTCATCTTATCAATTAAAATAGAATAACTTTATGAACCCTTTCGACAGATAATATATGTCATATATATAAGATCATATTATATCCATCATTAATTTATATTTATATAACGATAAAACATAATTATAATAAAATAAGAAATATTTTAATTTTTAATTTTTTCTTGAATTGAAGTAAGATAAACATTTGCTAATTTAAAAAATATTATTAGAAATAGAATATGTTGAAAAGAAAATAAATAATATATTTATTTGATTTTTTTTTTTTACCCAAAATAACAATAAGGGCATTTTTGGACCAAAGTATTGACGGAAAGGGCATTTTTGGACCAAACAACAAACGGAGGGCATTTTTGTTCCTTTCGCATAGTTTAAGGGCATTTTTGACCCTTTTCCCTAATTTTAATATTTGATTTTTAAAATTATTATATCATCATCATATAAATTTAATTCGGTATGATTTTGTATTTTGAAGTTTAATTTCGATATTTTGCGGTATGGTAAATCGGTAACATAGTTTGTTCAACTTTCACTAATATTATATACTCGTATAATAGAGTATTATGACTATGAAAATTCAAAAAATAGTCTCAATTGTATCATACTAACACAGTACACATGTAGAAATATATATTCAAAAGAAAGTACAAATAACTTCTATATTTAAATACATTTCAATCAAAATAGAATTGTCACGATTCAAAAATGGACATGATGACTCTCGTCTCATCCCACCAAGACAAGTCACCCTAAAACCAAAAATACGATAGAAATGCGGAAATAAACTAATAATAACATAAGAGCGGAAAACTTAGTCATTCTCAAATATCCCCCAAAAACTTGGTTGTCACGTGTACAAGCCACTAGTGTAATAATGCTGAATTTGAAAATAAATACAAGTCTCAATGTCTTTACTTCTCGAATAGAATAAGAACATAAATGAGGAACAAGAGGGCCCATCGGGATGACAAACAACTACCTCTCAATGACTTCTCAATAAGCCTAAAAAAAAGATGGAGAAAAGTAAGCACAAGGATCCGGGCTCGGAACCTATACAAGTGTAGAAGCAAGGAGTGAGTACCAAACAACATGATACGCAACAAGCAACCCACTAAAACAAGGTAGAACTAGCTAGAATATGAGAACTTTGTTCATCCAATCAAACCTCCACAGCTACAACGTGCACAAAATGTTAGGATCGAAAATAATTTGGTGTAATGCGGAAGCTAGCAAAGCAAACCTCAAAATACCATGAGTAAGAAGACAAATGAGAATTATACCAAAAGACACAAAGATTTAACGTGGTTCGGTCAATCGATCTGCATCCACAAAGGAGATGAGCAATCCACTATAAATATGAGAGTACAAAATATAGAGAGAAATAACCTCAACCAATTCATTCGGAATACAAGAAGGTTCACAAATTCTCTCCTATAACCAAAACTCTCAAAACATTAGGACTACATTGTGAATGTTGATTAAGTTAAAAGGAACAAACATATATTTATAAAGTCCTAAACCTTTTCCTACAAGAAAAGGACTAGTCAAATATTAAACATTTTCCTAAAAGGAAAACCTATTTATGGTAAGAAAGTCAGGACAAATAAAACCCAACAAATCTCCCCCTTGGCTTGAATTTCTGACAAAATAAATTTGTCCACCTTTGTCACATAATCTTCAACATGTTGCATCTCTTCTCCATAATCTCATCCATCAAATCTACGTCTCGACACAAAGAACCTCTCTGAAACAATTTCTCCAACAAATTTTTTCACTATTGTCAAAAAGGTTGAGGCTAGAACCACACTTGCCAAGATGAACACCCGATTTTTAACCTGGTTCAATCATCAATTATGGAACCACTGGACATGGCTCCATCATTGAATCTGGCTTTGATACCACTTGTTAGGATCGAAAATACTTTGGTGTAATGCAGAAGCTAGCAAAGCAAACATTAAAAGACCATGAGTAATAAGACAAACAATAAATATACCAAAAGACATAAAGATTTAACGTGGTTCGATCAATCGACCTACATCCACAATGGAGATGAGCAATCCACTATAAAAATGAGAGTACAAAATATAGAGAGAAATAACCTCAACCAATTCACTTGAAATACAACGAGGTTCACAAATTCTCTCCCATAACCAAAACTCTCAAAACCTTTAGACTACATTTTGAATGTTGATTAAGTTAGAATGAAAAAGCTTTTATTTATAGAGTCCTAAACCTTTTCTTACAAGAAAAGACTAGTCAAATATTAAACATTTCCCTTAAAGGAAAACCTATTTATGGTAAGAAAGTCAGGGCCAATAAAACCCAACACAAAAATCAGCCTAACCTAACCGTTTACGATATACAATTCACAAGACTCAATAATCCCAATCCAACAATTACAGTTCATCAATCATAAGTAGCATGATCAACAATCACAAAAATCAAGTTCATAAATCACATATGTCAAGTTCATCTATCACAAATATAAATCGAGATTCATGGGGAACACCCCTAGTCCAGGTACTCACCGTTAATGACCTCGACATCAATAACACTCGCTGAAAATGACCTCGGCATCAATAACACTTGTCGGCAATGACCTTAGCATCAATAATACTCACTAACAATGACCTCGACATAATTAATACTCATAAAAAATGACCTCAACAATAATAACACTCACCGATAATGATCTCGGCATCAATAAGACTCGCTGGTAATGACCTCGACATCAATAATACTCATCGACAATGACCACGACATCAATAATAGTACATCTCATCACAATGTTCTGAAATCGATGTGAATAGTCATGTTCACACAATAATGAAGAAATGACAATCACAAGCAATTCACTCCCACAAAAATACTATCAAAGTATCACAACAATCACCTAATCAATATCAAATCTTAAGAAAATTCACAATACATAATACAACATTCCCAACACGTTGCCTATCTTATTAATCCCCCCTTCAATCATTAAGATATCAATTTTGAGTAATTTAACTCATCACCTCATATCCATTATTCCTCAATACACACAATGAAGAGTATACAAAATTCTACAAGTTTTAACAAGACTTTAGAGGTTCACAAGTCAATCCAAGACTTGAGCTTTTCCCTTCTGAACGATATCAGAATCAATGCAATCTAGTCAAACAAGTATTCACAATAAAATTTTCAAACTAACAAAACTCATATCAATTAATTTGAATAGATGAGTCAAATCAACTCAAAAATCTGATTCCAAAAATGAGGTTTAAATCTGGAAATCATTACTTGGATACGTTATCCAAAGCATTTAGAACTCAATGGTGAAAATCATTTTTAAAATGGATTTGAAATCATCTCATAATCACCATTTTTCTTAAATGCTAAAGTTCTTGAAAAACCCAGAGGTTTTGAATTCAAAATAGTAATTTAAGTGATTAAATATGTCCATAACTAAGGAATAACAATGAAAGAAAGTTAAAAATAGTTACCTAATCGAAGTTTCTTGAAAACTCAATTTGAAATAACCAATACCGAGCTTGAAAACTCAAAAATGGAGGAAATGGAATTGAAACCCAATTTTAGAAAACATTTTGCCCAAGGGTCCTTTGCCAACGCGGACCCCTTTCCATGAATGCGGGCTTTAATGAAGCGCAACCCTCCGCGAATACCTCACGACTCCTGTGAATGTAGAGGTCAATATATTGAACCTCCATGAACATGGTCAAGCCTCCACGAACGTGGGGATCCCCACATCACAAAATCCTCCGAATATACCTGCATGATTAATTTGAAACCCCGTACACACAAACCCAAATATGCTACCTGACTAAACTCGACGTTCCATACTCAATGGAACCATCGAAACATGAATCTGAAGTCTTCTTGATCCAAAACTCGAGAAAGCCACCAAAAACAAACATAACGCCTACAAAAGTCTAAAACAAGATGGGACCTCTCAAAATTCAACCAAGACCTTCCTAACGCCTAAAATCAACCATTGAATTCAACAGAACTATTGAAAATTCGATCCGAGCATCCAAACCTCAAATATTGACCAAAGTCAACCCAAAAAAAATCTCAACAATTTCTAACTTAGGACCTCAAATTCATGAAAAGACTTTGAATCAGAAACTGAAAACTCTCTTAGACCAATTTTCACATATTGGGATTGATAGAATCGACGAAACTTCATTCCAAGACTCAAAACTCCAAAAGACACCAAAAACCATTTTTTAAAAACAACTTTAGACTTTCAAAATACTTAAATTTTCACAATTCATAACTTCTTATTCAAAACTCGAAACCAATTTCAAAATTCAATCAAAAATAAATCGGGGTCAATATCGAGAGGGGTGAAGTGGTAATTTTATAAAAGAATCTAAAAATAACCAACCGAATCATTACATTATCTACCACTAAAAACCATATTTGTCCTCCTACATAAAGTAAATGAAAGTACCCGAAGCTTAATAAACTTTGGGATATCTGCCACGCATGTTGAACTTCATCTGCCAAGTCACCTCTCGAACTAAATGGTGCTTCCACTTCACCTTCGCTGAAGCAATCTCCTAGGTCTTAAGCTTTCGGACTTGCCTATCAGAAATGGCTATAGGCTCCTCCTCAAATGATAAGTATGGACCCAACACTACCGAATCAAGCGAAAGCACATGTGACTCATTTGATACGTACTTCTGAAGCGTGAAGACATGAAACAGATAATGTACAATTGACAAGCTAGGTGAAAATGACAACTTATAGGCCATCCCTCCTACTCAGCTCAAACCTCAAAAGGGCCAATTAATCTTGGGCTAAGCTTGCCCTTCTTCCAGAACCTCATCACACTCTTCACGGGTGACACTCAGAGCAAAACATGATCTCTCCATAAACTCTAAGGTTCGAACTCGCATGTCTGCATAACTCTTATATTGACATTGGCCTATCAACAATCTACCTTGAATCATATGGACCTGCTCAATGGCATCTCTAAGCAAGCCTATATCTAGAGAGTCCATCTCAGCCGAATCAAACCAATCAGTCGAAGATCTACACCGTCAGCTATACAGCAGCTCAAATGAGGCCATATAAATACTGGAGTGATAACTGTTGTTGTAGGCAAATTCAATTAAGGGTAAGTCTTGATCCCATTGAGCACCAAAGTCAACCACACATGCTTGAAGCATGTTCTCCAACACCTGATCATGTGCTCGGACTGACCATCTATCTGAGGCTGAAAATTTGTACTCATATCTAATGGAGTACCCAAATCATGTTGCAAGGCCCTCCAAAATTGGGATGTGAAAAGTGTACCTCGGTTAGAAACAATGGAAATAGTCATTCGATGAAGTTGGACTGTTTGACTGATGTAAAGTTGGGCTAACTCCTCCGTTGTTTACTACACACGAACTGGAATGAAATGGGTGGACTTGGTTAGCCTATCAATGACCACCCAAATAGAGTCATAACCACCCACGATGGTAGAAAACCCCACAACAAATTCCGTAGTGATACACTCCCACTTCCAAGTAGAAATGGACATCCTTTGAGATACACCTCCGGGCAGCTGGTGCTCACACTTAACCTACTAGCATCCAAACACAAAATATGAAATATCCCTCTTCATGACAAACCACCAATAATGCTAACTCAGTCGTATGGATAAAATATAGAGAATAATGGGCCTTCTATGGAATAAATCTAATCAGCTCACCCACTTTGGGCACACAAATCCTGCCTCTGATCTCCAAGACAACATCTGAATCAAGCAAACCTCCTTGAATTCCCTTCTCAACACTTTTTCTTGAATGAGACACAACTTTCTCATAATCAAACTGTCACTCACGAATCTGCTCAACTAAGAAAGAATGGACCTTTATAAAAGCAATCAAACTACCACTCTCCTCAGAATTCTATAACCAGACAAGACTGTTGGCTAACCTATGAACATCTTTAGCCAACAATCTCTCTTCAGCACTTATAGAAACAAGACTCCTAATACTAGAAGTATTCCTACTCAAAGCATCAGCCACCACATTGGAATTCCCTAGATGATACAAGATGGTGATATCATAGTCCTTCTATAACTCAAGCCATATACCCTGCCTGAAGTTTGAATCCTTCTAACTAAAAATATACTAAAGACTCCGATGATTAGAGAAAACCTCGCAACACACCCCATACAAGTAATGCCACCATAACTTAAGCACAAAGACTATGGCCACCAACTCCAAGTCATGAGTAGGGTAATTCTTCTCATGTGTTTTCAACTGTCTAGAAGCATATGTGATTACCTTCCCTATCTGCATCAAAATGCTGCTAACCAACTCCAGAAGCATTGCAATACAAAACAAAGTCCACACCCTCCTCGGGTAGAGTCAAAATTGGAGCAGAAGTTAATAAGGTCTTGAGTTTTTGAAAAATCTCTCCCACACTCCTCATACCAGTGAAAGCTTACCCTCTATCGAGTCAATCTGGTCAATAAGGATGCAATAGAGGAGAAACTCTGAACAAACAGTATGTAACAACCTGCTAGTCCTACAAAACTCAAAATCTCGATAACTGATATAGGCCTCGTCCAGCCTCTAGCTGCCTCAATCTTGACTGGATCCACTTGAATACCCTATTTGGGCACCACGTGTCCCAGAAATGCAATAGAGTTAAGCCAAAACTCTCACTTCAAGAACTTGGCATACAAATTCTCTTCCGCACAATCCTTAAGTGCTAATCGCGGTCCGCCTCAGTACTGGAGAACACCAAGATGTCATCAATTAATACTATCACAAAAGAATCCAAACAAGGTCGAAACACCCCGTCCATTAACCTCATGAATGCTTTAGGGGCATTGGTCAAACCGAAACGCATCACTAGAAAATCATAATGGCTATATTGAGTCCGCAAGGTTGTCTTAGGAACATCCGATAATCTAATCTTCAATTGACAATAATCGGACCTCAAATCAATCTTATAAAACAATGATGCTCCTTGACGCTAATTAAATAAGTCATCAATACGAGGGAGATAATATTTGTTCTTCACTATCACTTTGTTCAACTACCGATAGTCATTATGTATCCTCAGGGTTCCATCATTCTTCCTCACAAACAAAATAGAGGTACCCCATGAAGATACATCGGGTCAAATGAACCCCTTACTCAACACGTCCTGTAATTGACTCTTCAACTCCTTCAACTCTGTTGGAGCCAGGCGGTAAAGAGGAATAGAAATGGGCTTGGTGCCCAACTCCAAGTCAATAGAAAAATCAATGTCCCTATCGAGAAGAACACTTGGAAGATCAATAGGGAAAACATCTAAAAACTTTTGAACCATGAGAATAGTATCTATGAGAGGTGTCTCAAAACTAGTATCTCAATTTAAAGACAAATAAGACAAATACTCTCTATCAACTAATCTCGGAGCATGAATGAAAAAGATAACCTTACTAGGGTAAGAACCAATGTCACCCTTCCACTTAACCCTCGGGACACTCGAGGAGGGGAGTCCTTATTGCATGACACCTCAAAGAGGGGGGAGGGGCAGAACCTCGGGGTAAGGCGCCTCGAGGGGGAAAGGGCTTCGGGATATGGTGCCTCAAGGTCAGCGGAGGCCTCGGGGCATGATGCCTCGAAGAGCTTGGGCCTCAGGGTCCAACGCCTCGAAGGGGTGGGAGCCTCAGGGCACGACGCCTCGAGGCGAGTGGAGGTCTCAGGGTATGACGCCTAGAGTGGTGGGGGCCTCGGGGACTGGCACCTCGAGGCAGGCGGATGCCTCAGGCACAACGCCTCATGGCGGGAAAGGTGAGGGTCACGATGCCTCGAGGTGGGAAAAGTGCCTCAAGTAGGGTGGGGGGCCTCTGGTCACGGCGCCTCGAGTAGGGCAGGGGGCCTCGGGGCACAATGCTTTGAGTAGGGTGGGGGAGGAAGGGCTCAGGGCACGTCTCCTCGAGGAAGGTGGGGGCGCCTCGGGGATTGCCGCCTAGAGGAGGGCGGGGGCGCTTCAAGGTGATGGGGGAGGGGTTGAACCTCGAGATACGACACCTCGAGGCAAGCTAGGTATGGGGAACTGCGCCTTAAGTAGGGTGCGCGAGCCTCAGGCCATGAGCCTTGAAATGGGCGAGGGAAGGGTGGGGGGTGGGGGGTGGGAGGGCTCGGGGAACGATTCCTCCAGGTGGGGGTAAATCTTGGGGTACGACCCCTCGAGGAGTATAGGGGTGCCTTAGGCATGGTTTCTCAAGCCGGGTGGAGATGGGAGGGGGTTCGAGGTACAACGTCTCGAGGCGGGTTGGGATCCCCGAGGCGGGGGAGGGAGGATACCAGTACACGACGCCTCGAGGTGGGCAGAGATCTCAGGGCATAACGCATCAAGGTGTCCGGGGGGTCTCAAGGCACGACTCCTTGAGGTGGGTGGGGTTTATCGGGGGAACGATGCCTCGGGGTAGGGCAGGAGGCCTCGAGGCATGAGTCCTTGGGGTAAGCAGAGGGCCTTAGGGCACGCGGGGCATCGAGGCGGGGCGGGCGGGGTCTCGAGGCGAGGCGGGGGGGGGGGGCCTTGGGGTGAGGTGGGGTGCCTTGGGATGGGATGCACTACAAGAAAATTGACTTTGAACGAGCATTTATTAACGAAGGAATATTAATCATGTCGTTATAAATATACTTTTAGTGATGAATTTTTTCTGGTCGTTAAAAGTCAGCTTTTGGGTTATGAATAACGAGAGAATAATTTTTCGGTTGTTCTTATATTTCATATGTATCTCAATTTTCTTATATAATAATTACAACACCCGAACAAATTATAGAAATGTTTCGAAGATTCTTCTCCTATGACCATCAATGTTGCTTGGAGTTAGAGCCATTTTTGCTCAATTTGAAAAATCCAAATGAGGAAAACAGAAACAGAGGATCCATACAACTTGATAATTTGGTTTTGATTTTAGTGTATGAATCCTCTTGATGAGTTTCTCAGATGAACTATAGAAAATGCAATGATATTTATAGTGGAGCGTATCGAAAAAAATGGTGATACCCTTATGCAATTAGAGTATCTAGGATGTTCTCTAGTTAAAGAAAACACTTCTACACTATTTGATAGAATTACCTAAAAATACTTTTAACACTTGTTAAATATTGTTGTATCTCGAACAAACTGGGAAAGAGTAATATGGTCATTTTTCTGCAATTTAACAACTCTGTTTAATATGATTTTATATTACCTTCATTTTTTTTCTTATTGTTTTACATTTTGCATAATTTGCCTTATCTGAGAAGATAGTTCGGATATGTCAAGACTAGTAAATTTTGTTCACTCTTGATTCTTGATTTAGAATATCAATTGTTGCACTTAATTGTTATCTTAGTCACTTCTCATATGGTGCTTATAATAAATTATCTTAGTCATTCTTATACTTTATAAGGAACTAGGTGAATTTCAGTCAAGAAATGATCATATATTTAGGGTAGTTGTGACATTGAACATTCCATCTCAGTGACACTCTATGATATATTCTTCTATCACTAAATAATTTGTAAATCCACCTCTAGGCTGTGTGCTTTCCTCTCTTGGCTTTTCTAACACTCTGAAGGTACACAACCTCCAAAGAAGTGGTCATTATTAATTAGTTGGTGGGTGCAACCGTTCCAGGTGATATTTTGAATCTTTTTAACAAGGTTATGATCAGTCCAATGTTGCCCTCATAAGTAAGTGATCCTTTTCACTTATACACCGATGCCAGCAATTCCTGAAACAAGTAAATATGGTCAATATATTTGGTGTACTATCTGCCATTTCAAGACTAAGATATTCATTTATGGGAGGGGATCTTGATATTTGTAATCGTTCATGTGTGTTCATGATAAATGAATGTCATTTGTTTTCAGAAAAATAAAAGTATTATGGGTAAGAAACTAAGAACCTAATTTGTTTAAACATAAAAAAGAAGAAGAGAAATGTAGGACAGATTTTATCCGACTCTCCGTTGTGTATAACATGAAATCATTTTGGTAAATAATGTATACATATATGATTAAATACTTTAATATACATCAGAATCTTGAACACGATAATCTTACGTAGAGATCATTAGGGGCGCATACCTGATGTGGAAGACATCATCACAGAGAAGAGCGAAAGTGTTAGTCATAAAGTGGTTTCTACCTCCTTGCCCTAGCCTTACGTTACCACAACCGTGAGCGATGGAAATAATGTAGAGAATATTTGATAACCCTAATGGGTGGAGGAATGACCAATTTATAGAGGTTAAGGCTTAATCTGGTACGTCTATCAAGTAACTAATGTACGGACAAGATCTATTCTTCACTAAATATTATTTATGGTATTACTTGGTCACAAGTAAACTTGGCCCAAAACTAAACTTGGACCATAAGTAAGAATTATTGTTACATTCTCCCACTTGGCCCAATGATCATATAACGTTAATATTTCATAAACATTAGTTGCCCATACAATAAATCTCTTCTATAATGTCCATCATACATACTACAATATAACAAACTGCTAATGAGAGTTATGACGGTTGTACATAAATTTTAAGCAATATACTTCCTTCCATATACTACTACATTAGCAACTTATCATACTAGGTTCATAGGATATAAAACATATAACATTACGGTCCACAATAATGTCTCACAGAGACTTATCTTGTTATATCTCAAAACAATAATTTGTACACCATTATGAGAAACAAGAGATTCATTAATATATATCAGAAATACATAATTTAGCTCAGAGTGTAAAACATCATAAATATATCAATCATAAGTACAACCAAGACGCATTCTTTAAACATGTTCTTTAAATGTCTTTGGTTGTGAGCTTTTTGTTAACAGATCTGCAATCATAAGATCAGTTCTACTATTCTCAAGTAACACTCTTTGTTTCTGAACTTCTTCCTTGACATATGTTTGGAACCTTTGGAGTGTTTATCGCTCTTGGAGAAGAATACTGCTACAGTATTATCACAATAAATTTTCAGCGGCTTGATAGTGGTGTCGACAATCCCAAGTCCTAAAATGAAGTTCCGCAACCATAATGCATGAATTGTGGCTTCATAACATGCCACAAATTCAGCTTCCATTGTAGATGTAGCAATGATAGATTGTTTAGCACTCTTCCACGATACTGCTCCTTCAACTAATAGGAATAAGCAACCAAAGGTGGACTTTCTAGTGTCAACACATCCAACAAAATCTGAATCCGAGTATCCAGTAATTTCTAAGTGATTGGATCTCCTATACATGAGCATGTAATCTTTCGTTCCTTTCAGGTACCTTAAGACTTTCTTTGTATCTTTCCAGTGATCTATTCCAAGATTACTTTTATATCTTCCTAGCTTTCCGACCACAAAATTAATATCCGATCTTGTGCAAGCTTGAACATATATCAAATTTTCAACAATAGAAGAGTAAGAAATTGATTGCATTTTCTTTCGTTATACACCATTCTTTGGACATTGTATGAGATTAAATTTGTCCCCTTTTTGAATAGGAACTATTCCTGCTGAACAATTGTTCATATTAAATCTCTTTAGAACTCTTTCGATATAGCCTTTTTGAGACAGTCCCAATAATCCTTGTGATCTATCATGGAATATTTCTATTCCTATCACATCAGATGCCTCACCCATATCTTTCATTTCAAAGTTCATAGAGAGAAAGTCTTGCATCTCACGCAATATGCCTAAATCATTAGCAGCAAGTAAAATGTCACCAACATACATGACTAAAAATATAAACCTACTCTTACTAATCTTTTGGTATATACATTGATCAATGATAATCACCTTAAATCCAAAATATGTTATGATATCATTAAATTTTATATACCATTGTCGTGGGGGTTGTTTGAGTCCATATATTGACTTCTTTAGCTTACATATCATTTGATCTTTTCCTTTAATTTCGAAACCCCCTGGTTGGTCCATATAAACATCCTCCTCGAGGTCTCCATTAAGAATGATAGTTTTCACATGGTGTAACTCTAAATAATAATGAGCTACCAAATCCAAAACAATTCTTAATGAGTCTTTCTTTGAGACTGCTAAAAAGGTCTCATTATAATCAACGCCTCCTCTTTGAGTGTATCCCTTGGTAATAAGTCTGATTTTATATCGTTAAATATGACCATTTGAATCGTGTTTGATCTTGAAGACCCATCTACACCCGATTTTTTTAGAACTTTCTGGTAATTGAACAGATCCTAGACTTTGTTCTATTCTATGGATTTTAACTCTTCATTCATGACATCAATTCATTTATCAGATTCAATGCTTTCTATGGCCTGAGAAAATGCAACCAGATCTTTATTAAGTTCAATGTCAAAATTTGACTCTTGCAAATAAAGCACATAATCATCTGAAATGGCCGATTTTCTTTCTCTTTGAGAATTTCTTAATGGCAATGTTTGTTGTTCATTTGTGTCAAATACTTGTGAGTTAGTTCCTTCTTGAAGTGTTTCACCCAGATATTGTTCAACATTGTTAAAGTGTTCTTCAAGAAGAGGAACAACATTTGTTATTGGTACGGAGTAGGTATATTCATGGGCAATGAAATATTTACCCTTACCTCATTAATTTTCGCACTTTGTCGTTAAACACTCTCACTAACTTCACTATTCTCAATGAATCTTGCATTATCGGTTTCAATAATTCTCGAACTATTATTTGGACAGTAAAACCTATACCCTTTATATTTCTCTGGTTAATCAATAATGTAACCACTTATCGTTCGAGAATTTAATTTATTTTCATGTGGATTATAAATTCTAGCTCTCGCTGGACAACCCCAAACATGCAGATGTCTTAAACTAGGCTTCCTTCTAGTCCACAGTTCAAAATGGGTCTTTGAAATTGCCTTACTAGGAATCTTGTTCAATAAATATGCAACGGTTTCAAGAGCATATAATGAGGAATTACTCATCATACTCCTAACCATATCTATAATCGTTCGATTACACCTTTCTGCAACAATATTTTGTTGAGGTGTTCCTAGCATAGTATACTGTGCACATATGTCATGTTCTTCAAGAAATTTTATAAATGGACCTGGACATTGTCCTAATTCGTTATACTTTCCATAATATCCACCACCTCTATCTGACCTAATGATTTTCACTTTCCTATTTAATTGACTTTCAACCTCATTAACGTACACTTTGAGAGCGTCCGTTGCTTGAACTTTCAACAAATAGATAAATCCATAACGTGAAAAATCATCGATAAAGGTGATAAAATATTTTTCTCCACAAAAAGATGAAACATCAAAGGGCCCGCAAATATCAGTGTGTACAATTTCAAGAAGCTGATAGCTCGTTGTGACACCTTTCTTGATATGTTTGGTTTGCTTTCTGTTAATGCAATCCAAACATATATCAAGATCATCAAATATCAGATTCAGAAGAATCTCATTCTTTACTAGTCTTTTTATTCTTTCTTTAAATACATGACCCAAACATTTTTGTCACAAATAAACATAACTTTTATTTAGTGAACTACTTTTAATTTCAATATTTTGATTAATATTAAGAAGGGATTCAGAAAAATAATTATCGAGTTTCAATCTATATAAATCATCAATAAGAACACCAGGACCATAAAACAATATTCTTATATAAATTGAACTGTCACAACCCGATTTCTCAAGTCATGATGGCACCTACTATAACCCACCAGTAGGTAAGCCAACCCGTAACCCGGAACAACAAGTAATGGGTCTGAGGGTAGAAACTAAACAAGAGTAGACAA
>JAJOOR010003891.1:0-67994 GCA_036250505.1 Solanum acaule | reverse complement strand
GTCACAACCATACCAGGCTTGATCACACCAGTCTCAACACGACCAACAGGGACAGTTCCAATACCACCAATCTTGTAAACATCCTGAAGTGGAAGACGGAGGGGTTTGTCTGTTGGCCTCTTGGGCTCATTAATCTGGTCGAGAGCATCAAGGAGGGTTGGGCCCTTGTACCAGTCAAGGTTGGTAGACCTCTCAATCATGTTATCTCCTTCAAAACCGGAGATGGGGACAAATGGGATTTTGTCAGGGTTGTAACCGACCTTCTTGAGGTAGGAAGAAACTTCCTTCACGATTTCATCATACCTAGCCTTGGAGTACTTGGGGGTGGTAGCATCCATCTATAAGAAATAAATAACAGAATTAGCATGACATATACACCTTAAATTAACAATTAATTCCATCTATGAATAAAAGCAAACCTTGTTACAGCAGCAGATCATTTGCTTGACACCAAGGGTGAAAGCAAGCAATGCATGTTCGCGGGTCTGACCATCTTTAGAGATACCAGCTTCAAAACCACCAGTGGTGGAGTCAATAATGAGGACAGCACAGTCAGCCTGGGAGGTACCAGTGATCATGTTCTTGATGAAGTCCCTGTGTCCAGGGGCATCAATCACAGTGCAGTAGTACTTAGTGGTTTCAAACTTCCACAAAGCAATATCAATGGTGATACCACGCTCACGTTCGGCCTTAAGTTTGTCAAGCACCCAGGCATACTTGAATGACCTCTTGTTCATCTCAGCAGCTTCCTTCTCGAACCTCTCAATAACACGCTTGTCAATACCACCAAGCTTGTAGATCAAGTGACCCGTGGTAGTCGACTTTCCAGAGTCGACGTGGCCAATTACCACAATACTGATGTGAATCTTTTCCTTACCCATGATGCTTAGAATCTAAAGATCATTGGAAAACAGAAAACCAAGAATTACGTTTTTGACACCAAAAATAATTTCTAACAGAACAACTCTGGGCTAATGGTTCTACTTGAAACTTAGATCTAACATAGAAAATCCAGTAAATAGAATCGCCGAATTATGTATAATGGAAAATCAATCAAAAAAATCATATTTTGAAAAATTCTGAGCATGTATTGTTGATATCAAAATGATATGGAGCAACATTAACAAAAGATTCTTGACAGTCCAGTCCATAACAAGTAATATTAAGCAAATTAGTTTCTTGACAAACTACCAAGGAAAGCAAATTTCTCCATCACAACAAACATACTAACGTCTATCTATAGAGAATTCAATCACCAAAACATGCAAATAGTTGTGGATTTACTATATCAAGAAGATCTGAACCTATATGTAGTAAAAATCAAATCGACCAAGAAAAAACAAGCATATCTAATAAGATGAAACCAAGTTTACATTCAAATCTTATAATTCAAACATAAATATACGATAAATAAATAAATAATTTTAGATCGAACCTTTTGAAGATGAAGAAAAGAGAGAGCTTCGCTAAACCGGTGGCTGCGCAAAACAAATAAGCGAAGCGTTAGGGTTTTACAAATGCAGAGACTGATACTTTATAGCCGAGGAAGCAAATGCTCCATTAGGGCCTTTTGGGAATCCACTACATGCATTTACTTAAATCTCCTTATTCTTTCTCCAATTATAACCACGTTTAGGTTTGTTCAAGGGCTATAGTTGTAAATCCCTAAATTAGGAAAAAATATAAAACAAAAATTATTTCTTTTCTAGAGAGTTTCAACATGTTAGTTTCTGGGTATTAAATAAAAGTTTAAGGGTATTAAAGTCTTTAAAAAGTTGGAAAAATAAAGTTGCTTAACAAAGTTGTCCTTTATGCTTTGTTAATTGAACTCCATCAAGAGCTCTAAAAAAAACCCATCCTTTACTATTTGACTACACAACATACCCCTATAATTTTATTGAAGTTGAAGATATGATGGCTACCATATTCTCTAAAATTTCCTACCATTTGAAAAAATTATAAAAATTCCTAGTCTCTTCTTGAATACATCACTTTACGCAATGTATCAATCGGATACATTAGTCAAATATATAACTTTATGCGATGTATCAGGATGTACGCTGTGTATCGAGACGTTGAGTGATGTATCAGGACATTGAGTAATGTATTTGAAACCGAGACACGATGTATCAAGATGTTGAGTGATATATCTGAAATCGAGATGCGATGTATCGGAACGTTGAGAGATGTATATGAAATCAAGACGTGATGTATCAGTACGTTTTGAGATGTATCTGGATTCCACCAAATTTAAGTGATTTTTTAAATTTGAAAAAGAGTAAGGATAAGAGGTAATTTGTGTAAAATTCCCTTAGTTTTTCTATTCGTGGGCCCTTAGTCTTTACTCTTTATAGAGTATTTTAAATTGGATAAATTAGCTAACTAGTCAAAATTTCTAACATAATTATTAAAAACATCTATACTTTAAAATATTTATTAAAAATGTCAATATTTTAGCAAATAAATTGTATCGTAATATATTTTTTCTACCTTCCTTTAATTTCTCAAATTGGACCCACTTTTTTTCTCCATTAAGGGTGAAAGAAAAAAAAAAGACCCCATTACCCACTTTTCTCTCTCTAAAATTTTTACCCAAAATCTATCCTTTCTCTTTCTCTTTCTCTCTCTCTCACGATTTCTTCCATTATTCCATATCCTCATGTAACTTAAATCTTGCCTTTTTAAAATCAAATTCCTCTATTTTTCTAAGAAATCTAGAAATCATTCAAAAGATTTTCAACCTTTGTCGAAGTGAATTCAACTGATTTGCGATTGTTTCCATTAAGGAAGAAAATTCTGAAATAATTGATTGAGATTTCGAAGTGAATTCGATTGATTTTGTTGAACTTCGAGATTATCGGTGAAATACAAAATCAGTCAGGTATTCATTAATTGTTGATTCTTTAATTTATTTGGAAGTGATTTAAAAATGGCTATTGAAAAAGTGATTCAAAAATGAATCTGGATCGTATTTTGTATGTTGGATCTTCATCAGAATATCTTCATAAGTTACTATTCGAATATTAGATTTAAAGGTTAGACGGTCACTGAGGTGTTCAATTTGGGAGTTTCGGGTCAATACCTCATCCAAGACACTTTGTTGGACGGCATCAACAATTGTAGTCATCTCTTCAATACATTTTTTAATTGTAATCTGTTTGGGATACAAACAGTGAATGATTAAATTGTTTTGATTTTTTTGTATGTTGGATGTTTGGAATACAAAATAATATGAAATCCTATTTAGTAGATGTTCTATAAATTAGACATTGAATATAATATATTTTTGGAATGCATAACAGATAAGAAATACATTTTTTTCATGAAATGCAATTCTTTTTTGAAATACAAATTTTGATTGTTACTATGATTGTAAATTTGTATGTTTTGAAGATTGGAATACAAATATTGTTGGAATTTTAAGAAAGAATATACGTTTTTGAAAAATATACAAACCAATGTTGTAACTTTTCTAAATGAACACAAGTTTATATTAGTATGTGTATACAAATATGCTTCTTAAATAACTGCAAATCCATTTGGTATACCTATTGAAATGAATACAAACTAATAAAGAAATACAAATGCCATTATAAAAACCCAAACATGAAAACCATAATGAATACAAATGCACATATCATACATATTGGAATTGTAGCACCTCAGTCTTAGAAAGAGCCAAATTTAGAAAGAGCTATATCAGAAAGAGCTAAATTGAGATTGGTACAATTACTCTTCAATTATTAGTTTTGGGTCAACTTCAAACGACCATAACTTTCAACACAAGATGAGTTAGGTGGCCCATTAGGTATAAAATCCAAGGTCGTTGAGTCATCTTTCCAACACCATCGAATTTGCTAAATTTCGAGTTCAGATGAAGGAGATATGCCCGTTTGAGTGCATCCTGTCTAGTTAAGGCAATACATCCGTTTAAGGAGTTTGGTCTTTTCCTTACCCCACTAGGCCTACACATTTTTTTCACTCTTTTATGGGTCTAAACTAATAGGAATCAGTTTTAGTCATTCCAAAAGAGCTTAGAGTTTGTTTAGAGAGAAGTTCAAGGGGAGAAAAGAAAAACGTTCAAGATTCTTGCAAGCTTTGAGGATTTTCGCCAAGAACTTGATTCTTTCAAGGAATGTATGTTTTCATAGTGATGGGTTTGTTCACCCTCACGCCAATCATGAGTTTCTTTTATGAATTTGTCCATGAGATTGAGTATATTGAGAATCTTGTTGAGTTCTTGAGGTTTTGTGTTTCATTATTTAATAATGGAGTTTTGTTGAGTCCTTTATGTGAGGGTCTTGCGAATGAGTGTTCTTCTTGGTGGGTTTTGAGTGGATTTCGTTGTAATTATGTTGGGTTTAAGAATTCAAATGAGTTTGGGAGGAAATCATTTGATTCTAGATGAGTTAGGCTTTGAATTGAGTAAGAAAAATTCGTCGGATTTTTCTAGGCAAAGGGCGAGCGGCACGCCACTGAGGTGCCAAGATGGCTAGCGCCCCGCGCCTGCAATGCGCCAGAAATAGGCTTCAGAAGTGTAGGGGTTGGCACCCTGCGCTAGAAATGCACCAAGGTCATCTACTTCCGTCTCTCTTCTGTCTTTCATTCTGTCTAAGTTCTTTCAAATCGTGTCTTCGCTCTCTTCTTAAGTATCACTATCTAAAACTTCATTAATTATTAAGAGATCCTATATATCTTAATCATAACTCTTGAATTCACAGTTCCAATTTCAAGGTAGAGTTAAGAGTAAAGTTCGAGAGAGTCCTTTGAGTCTGTCAAGCCCCGAGCTTACACCTTGATCAGGACTGGCACTCGAGAACCATTGCTGGCCCTAAGCGAACCCTTGGCCTGACTACTTACTCAGTGGAAGAAAAATACTTATAAAAGTAAACAGAACTGCTCAATAAACGCTTAGAATGTATCAAGATAACATTCACTGGCCAAAAATTGCAACTCAAGTCTCAACCATTAAAACAGGAAATAGAAACTCAAGAACAAACATCTGACTGTCTATGAAGCCTTTAAACAACTGAGATGGATGTCGGGACAAGACCCACGACATCCTAATGAACTATCTAATACTGAAAGCAATAAAAAGGGATCCTCCAGAAAGCAAGGAGGCTCACCACAAGACTCTGAGTGCTCAACTGGATGCTGATCCTGGTTACTTGTGTTTGCATCATAAGAAGATGCAGGCCAAATAACATCAGTACATTGAATGTACGAGTATGCGAAGGGAATTCTAAATCATGACATAAGCTTGAAAGGAACTGAAGAACTTACCTGGCTCAACTCAACTCAACTTAAATGAACTCATTTCAATATAAGGCAGTTTAAAACAGGTGCAATATAAAGAAAAGCTATTTAAAACATGAATGTCAACTCTGTGTATTTTGGAAATACAATAATACTCTGTATGTATGTAAAGTTACAAATATAACTCTGAAATGTATGTAAAAAATACAATTAAACTATGTATATAAGAATACAATTACTTCTGTGGGAGTTTCTCTAACCGACAACCATCACTTAGGAGCTATTGTGATGATATAACATTTTGCCTCACGCTGCTAGGGCCGTCCTATACCTTGCCGATGGTATAGAACCTGAACTACTAAGTGGATCCACTAGTTTATGCTAAAAATCACTAAAGGAATCATCTAAAAAGTATGACCCTTTTCTACCCATGATGGCTACATGGTTTATGGGGGCTTTGAGTTGTTTGAACTCTCCCCATATCGGTGCTCAATACTACTCCCAAAATGTGATACTAGCTCTTATGTTTAAAAACATACTTCTTTCTGTGATTTGAGATAATTGCTCAAAAACTTAGCTCAAAGGCTATCTTGGAAATCAAAGTTTCCTCTCTTGCTTATTTGTGAAAGCGTTTACTCATTTCTGAAAACTAGCACAAAGGCTCTTTGGAAATCAAGGTTTCCTTTTCTTGTTTAAATGTGAAAACATTTTAAACTCTTTGGGAATACATAGTCCCCATATACTTTTGAAGAAATCAACTTCAATATTTACTCCTTACTCTTTACTCAACTTGAACTTTAAGTCTTAAAACAAAGTTAAAAGCATTTGCAAAAGACTTCTTGAAAGGACCCTAAGAACTTCCTAGACTTGGCTCTTAACTTTCCTTGAGTTTGAATTTATGGATTCAAGGTTATGATTCATGTTTCTAGATGATTTCTAGATGTTTAGAAGTCATTTAGAGTAGTTAGAATCAATAGGAAGTGTTAGTACACTTTAGAAGGACTTAAATGGGCTAAACGACGAAAAAATGGGTGGGGCAGACGACCCGAGCGCGTCCCTGGCGCACCACGCCATCTCCTAAGTTACTGGGGCTCGTTTCTGGCTCACTGTAGGTGCGCCTCCCCAGCCTCTCTGGCACAGATGGGGCGCGCCGCGCCAGATCCTCCCCAGGTGAATCTAACGATTTTTTCTTCTCGATTTCAAACCTTAACCTCGGGGTCCTATACTCCATATTACATCTAGGGGGTACCCCTGGGTCGTGACAAACTTGGTAATCAGAGCACAAGGTTTAGAATGGTCCTAGGATGTCTCATAAGCCACGTTGAGCACAAAGTGACCTTTAAGAATAAGTATCCTCTCTCAAGGATAGATGATTTATTTGTCCAACTACAAGGAGCAAGTTACTTTTCTAAGATTGATCTTCGATCGGGTTCTCACCAATTGAGGGTGAAGGAAGATGATATTTCGAAAATAGCTTTTCACACTCGGTATGGTTATTATGAGTTTTTGGTAATGTCATTTGGGTTGACTAATGCTCCGGCGGTATTTATGGATTTGATGAATAAGGTGTTTAGACAATACCGTGACATGTTTGTGATTGTGTTCATTGATGATATATTGGTCTATTGAAGAAGTGAGAATGAACATATTAATCATTTGAAGATCGTGTTACAAATTCTTAAGGACCAACAACTCTTTGCACAGTTTAGCAAGTATGAGTTTTGGCTAAGGCTTATAGCTTTTCTTGGTCACATTTTTTTGAGTAAGGGTATTGAGGTAGATCCTAAAAAGACGGATGCGGTCAAGAGTTGGCCTAGACTTCTAACCCCTTCGAATATTAGGAGTTTCTTGGGTTCGGCCGGTTATTATAGAAGGTTTGTTGAGGGATTCTCTTCAATTGTCTCTCTTTTGACGAATTTGACTCAAAAGAAAGCTAAATTCATGTGGTCCGAAGCATGTGAGAAGAGTTTCCAGGAGTTGAAGGATAGATTTACTTTTGCTCCGGTGTTGACTTTACCGGAAGGGACCGATGGCTTTGTTGTTTATTATGATGCCTTGAGAATTGGTCTAGGGTGTGTGCTTATGCAAAATGGGAAAGTTAGCCTATGCTTCAAGGCAACTTAAGATTCATGAGAAGAATTATCCTACCTATGACCTTGAACTAGTGGCGGTTGTTTTTGCATTAAAGATTTGGAGGCATTATTTGTATGGTGTTCATGTAGATATGTTTACCGACCACAAGAGTTTGAAATATGTGTTTAATCAGAAGGATCTAAATCTTCGCCAAAGAAGGTGGCATGAGTTATTGAAAGATTATGACATGAGTGTTCTCTGTCACCCCGGTAAGGCTAATGTGGTAAAAGATGCTCTTAGTCGGTTATCCATGTGAAGTGTTGCTCATATTGAAAAAAGTAAGACATAGTTGGTTCAAGATGTTCATACGTTGGCCCGATTGGGTGGTCAATTAGTGGACTCCACCAAGGGTGGTGTGATGGTTTACAATGGCTCAAAATCATCATTAATGACGGATGTGAAAGAAAATCAAGGTCTTGATCCAATTTTGGTTGACTTAAAAGAAACGGTTCTTAAGAAATCCGTTGAGGCCTTCTCCCAAGGGGGAGATGGTGTACTTAGACATCAAGGCCGTTTATGTGTTTCGAATGTTGATGGCTTGAGGGAACAAATCTTGACAGAAGCCCATAGTTCACGATATTCCATTCACCTGGGAGCCACCAAGATGTACCGTGATTTGTGGGAGGTTTATTGGTGGAATAGGATAAAGAAGGATTTGCGGAATTCGTGACTAAGTGTCCTAATTGTCAACAAGTGAAAGTTGAATATCATAAATTGGGAGGTTTGTCCCAAGACATTAGCATTCCTACTTGGAGGTGGGAAGATTTGAACATGGACTTTATTGTTGGTTTCCCTCCCACCCGGCAATAACATGACTCGATTTGGGTTATAGTAGATCGGATGATGAAATCGACTCATTTTCTTCCTGTCAAGGTTTCCTATTCGGTGGAGGACTATGCCAAGTTGTACTTGAGAGAAATGGTAAAGTTGCACGGAGTGCCTTTGTCCATTATTTCCGATCGTGGTACCCAATTCACTTCTTAGTTTTGGAAGTCTTTCCAAAAGGGTCTTGGTACTCGTGTTAAACTTAGTACGGCCTTTCATCCCCAAATTGATGGGAAAGCAGAGCGTACTATCCAAAATTTGGAAGATATGTTAAGGGCTTGCGTGATTGGTTTTAAGGGTAATTGGGATGACCATATGCCATTGATTGAGTTTTCTTATAAGAGTAGCTATCACTCGAGTATTGATATGGCTCCATTTGAGGCATTATATGGTAGGAGGTGTAGATCTCCTATAGGATAGTTTGAGGTGGGTGAAGTTGCCCTCATAGGTCCCTAGTTGGTACATGAGGCCATAGAGAAAGTTCGACTTATTAGAAAAAGGTTGAAAACGACTCAAAGTGGACAAAAGTCATATGCCGATGTAAGAAGAAGAGATCTTGAGTTTGATGTTCATGATTGGGTTTACTTGAAAATTTCATCCATGAAGGGTGTAATGAGATTTGGTAAGAAATGGAAGCTTAGTCCCTGATATGTAGGCCCATATCAGATTTTGAGATGTGTTGGTAAGGTTCCTTATGAGCTAGATTTGCCAAACGAGTTGGCATCGGTGCATCCAGTTTTCCATGTCTCTATTTTTAAGAAATGTGTTGGTGATCTGACATCCATAGTTCCCTTAGAAGCTTTGGGAATTAAAGAGTATTTCTTATGAGGAAGTTCCGGTTGAGATTTTAGACCGGCAAGTCAAGAAGTTGAGAAATAAAGAAGTAGCTTCCGTGAAAGTATTGTGGAGGAATCAGTTAGTAGAGGGTGCTACTTGGGAGGTCGAGGCCGATATGATATCCAAATATCCTCATCTCTTTCCTTCTACTCCTACACTAGGTTGAGGTAATGAGTTCCTCATGGTTTGTTCCTAGTTTTGGAGTCATGTGTCTTATATGTTTCCATGATTTCCTTACTATGCATAATTTATGAAAATTTCAAGTTTTGAGAAAATGAGTTTATTTGATTGACTCATACATGTTTATGTGCACATGAGTATGAATTGCATGTAGACTACTTGATATGATGTGATTAACATGTTTTTAGCTTGGAGTTGATGTTTCCTCCTTGGATATATGCATTTGAGTATGTTTTTAGCTTAGAGATGATGTTTCCTCCTTGGATGTTAGCTTGGAGTTGATGTTTCCTCCTCATATATGTGTATTGCATGCATGATGGGCTATTAGATTTAGTTACACCCCTCTTATGATGTTTTGATTATGTCTTAACTTGGAGTCGATAGTTCCTTCTTGGTTATATGCATATAGATGAAGTTGCATTGATGGTTGGGGTGTTAGTTCCTCTCCAACTTTTTTCGTACTAGCTTGAATCTCATTCGAGGAGGGGGAGATATTGTAAGACCCCGAATTTGAAAAAAGGGTAATATGGTAGATTTTAGGAAGTTACAAGTGCCATCCATGGAGGCCAACCACGGCCCGTGGACAGGACCACAGACCGTAGTGTGGTCCGTGGACTGGTCACCCCAAAATCATTAGAGGCCATAAAACCACGGCTTGACCAATGGAACGTTGGTCAGACTATGGTCCGTGGTTTGGGACCCGTGGTTCACCGGCCTAAAAAGAGGTTTCTGACCACGAACGACAGTCGTGCAGGACGGCTCGGCATCCTGACCATGGTCCGTCATCATGGCCGTGGATCGTAGGTCGACAGTTAAGTTCAGGGGCAGTTGGGTCTTTTGCTAATTATTTTATCTCTATACTACATCGTTTTACCCTTCACTAAGACCCCTATATAAGTGATTTCAACCCCCAAATTAGTTCATTCACTTTATTCTCTTCAAATTCACCAAAAAGAAGAACTCTCAAATATTTCTCTGTCTAGAAAGCTTGAAGAAGAAGGATTCAACCTAGGCTTTCAAGTCAAGTCTCAATTCCTCCATTGAAGATTAGCAATTGGCTTCAAGGTATGATAGTTTTCATCCATGGATTCCTTCCATTCACGGAGTTCCCAAATTCCTCTATTTTCAAAGCTAGAAATCCCCAATTGAGTTAGGGTTTTCTTCAATTGTCATGGTTTCTCTTCATTATTGATTTAAATGTTTGAACTATGATCTCTTATGCATATATTAATTAAATACTATGATTTTCTGATAATTTCCCCATGAACCCATGTAATCTCCATGTTTTAAAGTTTTGATCATATGATGTGAGATTTTGATTATAAAGGAAGAGTTTTATGAAATCAAGCATGTATTAATAGAATTACATGAATTTATGATCAAATCCATATCTAACCCATGTTTTCTAATTGTTGATGATTGAAAGTGGGTTTTGAACCTTGAAAGGTAAATTATGGAAATATGCATATTCTTATGAAATCTATGCAAATGTTTTAAGGATGCTTTGAGAGTAAAGTATCAAGATGATGATGTGTTATTGAAAGGATTTTCTCATATACACATGAAAGAACGATGTGAAGATTTTCTCACATAATAGAGGATTTTAAGGTTGAAAGGTCTTCTCACCTAATTGAATCAAAGATTAAGAGCTATCCTAATGAAACCTTGTTTGGATTGGTTATCGTATGATACCTTTCCATGGATAATGACTTAGCTTGGATTGGCATGATTACGTGCCCTTCAATGGATAATAAGAACAAGTAAGAAATGACTATTTCGTGAGATTTATACTTAGCTCCGAGAGGATATTGAGATAGAAGCTCTCCCGTTAGTAGAGGTCGGGTTTCTAGAAGCAATCTCCTTATCCCTTACCTATGTTCCCCCATAGGATTATTGTCTAGATATACATTAGCTGGTGGATCCACCTAAGCTATAAGTTTATTGTCTTTACCTTGGCAAGTAGTACAACCCTTTTCAGTGTGAGAGACACCGGGGGATTATGTTATAGCTCACACATTAATAATGAACTTAGTTTACTTAAAGAAGTATCTCATATGTGTTCAAAGTCTTTAAATCATGTTAGCTTGCATTGACCATGTTTTATGACTTGTGTTTTTTAACCCTTTTATATCACGTTTTAGCTTGGTCAACTGCATGTCAGGAAATGTCCTCTTTTAGCATGATTTAAATGTTTTATGCATAGCTATCATACTTGGTACATTATTTTGCACTAACGCATACTCTTTCCTACATTTCCCTAAGTGTAGGGTTCGATAGTCAGGTTTCTCAGTTTTGTGGCTAGTGGTTGATTTCGAGGTTCCCGAGCTTTGGTGAGTCCTCATGCTTTGAGGATGGATTTTCATTGTTCCTAGTTTTATTTTATTTTATTTCAGTTTTGGAAATGATGTATGGCTAGGCCCAATTTCATTCTATTGTACTAGATGGCTATTAAGACAAGTGTTTTAGACTTCCACTTTTCTTTTATAACAACTATTGAACTTGAAATGTTGTTTTACTTCTATTATTCTATTTCCTATGTTATGAACGCTAAGTGGCTTGTATGGGGTCCCTCGGGGTCTTATACGCCATGTTACATCTAGGGGGTACCCTTGGGTCGTGACACTTTCCCATAAGAATGTTGTCACTCAATCTATTATTGGGAACGACCACTCAATAAATAAGGAATTAAATAATAAAAGAAAATCTTTTTTGTTTACTAAAATTTATTTTACATGGGTGGCTATATGGTTTGTGAAAGGTTCCACGCCCGTATAAGCCCTCGTGAAAGAAATTCAATATTGACCAGCACCTAAGTGTTGTTAACGAGGGGTTTTACGGCTCGTGAAGAAGTAGATGAACCCTGAAGCCTTTGGTGGACTTACACTTTTGTGAGCTTTGTTCTTTTTCATCCAAACTAACCTGTATCTTTCGATAACATCACCCAAGAACACAAAATCTACTATCCTTAAGCGACCCATGCACTTGATTTCACACTGTAAACAAAATCCATCAACTATTTAATTGATTTTCAAGTCTCAATCAAGCATTTAGTCAAGTACCAAAACCAACCCATCAACATATGTACCCAAAGAGTTCGAAATCCATAAGCACACAATGAACTCATTCATAATTAACACTTCCCCAATCTTATTTTCACAATTTTAAATTTTGATCAACAAAAATTAGGGGACTTACTCAAATTTACACCAAAATATACAAGAGATAAGGAAGATTCTTGTTTGGAAGATGGAGAATGCTTGGAATATATGATTAAAGCTTTGATTTCTTTGATTCCTTAATATAGAAGAGGGAGAATGACTATTTGGTTGCCAAAGAGACGTTATGAATTCAAAGAAAAAAGGGGAAGAATTCATCTCTTGCCATTTGGGGTCTTTTATTCAAAAATTAGGGCTTGGGTCAGGTTTATTGAAAATCGACCTACCTTAGATGAGTCGTGAAGTGGCTCGTGGAGAGAATCATGGTCCGTGTAGCTGTATGTGACCCTGTACTTAGAGAAAATGATTCAGAAAACTTACCTCAATGTTCACATGAAGCTAAACACTTCGTCAATAGTTGATTGAACTGAAACCCTTCCGTGAACATTTCCCCCACTTGACCTGTGAGTACACGAACCACTTGCCACACTTTACACAGGCTGTGTAGGTCTTCATGACCCGTCTACTGGCCCGTGGTGACAACTTATTGTCCCAAGTCCTACTTGCATACATTCAACACATAGTAAACCTATAAAATTTTAAAAATGCAAGAATTTAACTACTTACTACACTTACATCTTGGGTTGCCTCCCAAGTACAAAACAATTTAATGTCGTGGCGCGACGCAAGTTATTTCATTTGTTAGACTTCATCAAGTTGGAATTCCTCAACTACCTTAACTTCTTCTAGGATCCCCATGTATGACTTGGCTCGCTGTCCGTTTGCCTTGAACCTTTCACCCATTTCATTTTTAAGTTCAATGGCTCCAGACTGAAATAATTTTGTCACTTTGAGTGGTCCCGACCATTTGGACCTCAACTTTCCTTGTAACAGTCTCAACCTTGAGTTAAACAATAGCACCAAGTCCCTAAACTGAAAGTCCTTTTCTCAATACGTTTGTCGTCATACAACTTCACCCTTTCTTTGTACAATGCAGATCTTCCATATGCCCTCAGTCGAAACTAATCCATCTCATTTATCTGCTCTAGTCTCATATTTTCTTCTTCATTCCAACTCAAGTTTAGTTTCTTTAGTGCCCAAAACACTTTCTGCTCTAACTCCTCAGGAAAACAACATGTCTTTCCAAAATAATTGATAGGTCACATACTAATGGGTTTTTGAAAGATATTTGGTATTCCCATAATGCATCATCTAAATTCCTTGCCCAATTAGTCCCGTTGGCATTCACAGTCGTTTCCAATATGGAATTGATATCCCGATTAGAAGCTTCAACTTGTCCACTCGTTTGTGGATGTTATGGAGTTGCTACTTTATGTTGTTTCCCCCATGTTTAGTAGGTAGAGTACTAAACACTTTGTTGCAGAAGTTTGAATCCTCATCACTAATAATCACTCTAGGTGTGTCAAACCTAGAGAAAATATTTCTCTTCAAGAATCTAGCAACACTCTTGGCATCATTTTCTGCCAATGCAACAACTTCTACCCACTTGGAGACATAGTTAATTACCACCAATAAGTACTTCTGCCCATACGAGCTCAAAAATTGTCCCATAAAGTCGATGCCCCATACATCAAATAATTCAACCTCCATGATAAGGGTCATATGCAGCTTATGATGACGAGATATGGCTCCTTGCATTTGACACATATCACAACTTTTTACCAGATCAAATGCATCTTGATGAATTGTGGGGCAGTAGTAATAACTTTGAAACACTTTGTGGGCAATGCGAGCTCCTACATAGTGTCCACCCACTGGAGAGGAGTGACAAGCTTCAATAATACTTAGCATTTACACTTCAGGTACACATCACCTGATTATGTTATCAGAACAAACCCTATACAAGTACGGTTCATCCCAAAAGTATTTGTCCACATCAGGCAATAACTTCTTCCTTTGCTGAAAGGTCAAGTCCTCAGACATCAAATCACTAACAAGATAGTTGAAAAATCAGCAAACCAAGGGATACTATGAAGAGTAGCGGCTAATACCTACTCATTTGGGAATGAGTCATCAATGTCAAGCTCAACTTCCCCCCTTCGTTTGTGCTTCCAACCTGGACAAATGATCTGCTACTTGGTTCTAACAACCTCTTCTGTCTTTGACCTCAAAGTCAAATTCCTATAACAATAACACCCATCTTATCAATCTCGGCTTTGCATCTTTCTTCGCCATAAGATATCACAATGCTACATGGTAAGTGTGCACTATTACTTTTTTACCTAGTAGGTATGCTCTAAATTTCTCAAATGCATACACCAATGTGAGAAATTTTACTTAGTAATAGTGTAGTTCTTTTGAGCTCCATTCAAAGCCTTGCTTGCATAGTATATAGGGTGAAAGATCTTGTTGCTCTTCTGACCTAGCACAACCCCCAAGGCCGTACCACTTGCGTCACATATTACCTCAAATGGTTCTAACCAATCTGGAGCAACGATCATGGGAGCTGAAATTAACTTCTCGTTGAGACATTCAAATGCTTTGGTAAATGCCTCATCAAAATTGAACTTTATCTCCTTCTCCAACAACTTACACAAAGGACGTGCAATTTTTGAGAACTCCTTAATGAATCACCGATAAAACCTTGCATGCCTAGTAAACTCCGGATTCCCATTATAGAAATAGGTGGAGGCAGTTTTTCAATAACCTCAAACTTAGATCTATCCACCTCCAAGCCTTTCTCAGACACTTTATGGCATAATACTATGCATTCTTTGACCATGAAATGACACTTTTCTTGGTTTACAATGAGGTTTTCCTCCTCACACCTCTATAAATATGCTGCTAAGATTGAACAAACAATCATCAAAAGTATTTCCTACAATAGAGAAATCATCCATGAATACCTCCAAAGTGTCTTCAACCAGGTTCGAAAAAATGGACATCATACATCGCTAGAAAGTCGTAGACGTATTACAAAATCCAAATGGCATGCGCTTGAAGGCAAAGGTACCATATGGACATGTGAAAGTAGTTTTCTCCTTATCTTTAGGTGCAATTGAAATCTAGTTGTAACAAGAGTAACCATCTAAGAAATAATACCAACATTTTCCTGCCAGCCTATCCAACATCTGGTCCATGAAAGGCATTGGGAAATGGTCTTTCAAGGTCCATTTTTTCAATTTCCTGTAGTCCATACAAACTCACCAACCTGTGACTGGACTTTGTGGGATAAACTCATTCTTTGCATTTTCCACTACAGTTATTCTGCCCTTTTTGGGTACACACTGCACTGGGCTCACCCAATGAATATAAAAAATGGTGTACACCACTCCTGCATCTAGACTTTTAATGATTTCCTTCTTCACTACCTGTTGTAATGGTGGGTTCAACCTTGTTTCGTGCTCTATACTCGGAGTGCAATCTTCCTCCAATTGGATTTTGTAAGTGCAAATACCGAGAGGTATCCCAGTTATGTTAGTAATGGTCTAACCAATTGCTTTCTTGAACCTTTACAATACGTTCACCAATGCTTACACTTGTTCAATATTAAGAGCTGCAGCCACAATAACTGGCAAAGTGTTATTTCACCTATAATGACATGCCTCCGATGACCAGGCAGTTGCTTCAATCCAACCAGATGTGGTTCTTCAATAAATGGCTTTGTCGGAGGGCTTGGCATGTTCTTCGGATCCAGGTCTAACTTCATAGGTGAATATAAATGTGAGCACATGCCTTGCAGTGCATTCAAGGTCTCTATATAATCTTCTCAGAAAACCTCATCGAAGTTCATAATTACTGAATCTAGTGTCTCTACAGTGAACCTCTCCTCTATAGATGCTTCAATAACCCCTTCTTCAGCTATATCAATAGTGGACACCATACTTATATCTTGAGGTTGTTTCATCGACTTACACACTTTGAATTTAAGCTCTTCATTATTCAGCCTAAACTTCAGCTCGCCGCTCTCCACATCAACCAATGGACAAAAATGGCCTTTCCATAATTATGGGAAATTCAAAATCCACATCACAGTAAAAAATTACAAAGTCAACCGGAAAGTTAAAACTCCTAACTTTGACCAATACATCACAAAGAATGCTTACGAGCCTCTTTACTAACCTATCTGCCATTATCAAGCTCATAGCAGTAGGCTTTAGAGTTCCTAAACCCAGTTGCTTGTATATCGCCAGTGGCATGAGATTGATACCGGCTCCCAAGTAAGATAGAGCTTTGGCAAACTCGAATGCACCAATTGTGTATGGTATGGTAAATGCGCTAGGATCCTTTTTATATCCCAATGACCTTGTAGCAATAGCACTGCAATGGTGAACATTATCTGCTGGTTTAAAACTTGCTGCCCTCTTCATTGCCACTAAGTCCTTCATGAAGTTAGCATAACCTAGCATCTGTTCCAAATCTTCCACCAATGGAATGTTGATTGATAGTTGATTAAGCATTGGTAAAAATTTAAAGAACTTTCCATCTTCAGCTTTCTTCTTGAGCCTTTTAGGGAATAAAGGAGTAGTTATGGGAATTTGTGGTAAAGGCTGTAATACCTTTATTGTGGACTCTTTAGCCTTGCTTATCTTTTCATCGGTTCTTGATTATATCTCTACTCTTGTAGTTGCCTCTGAATCTTCTAAACCTTCCCAACTTGCATTTTTTTCAGCATCTAACTCCACACTTTCTTCCTGCTCAGTACTTGTACGTGTAGAAACTAGTAGTGATTTACCACTCCTAGTGGTGATAGCCATGCCGTTCCCATCCTTCTTTGGGTTTTGAATATTATCACTAGGCAGCGTCCCATTTTTTCCTCTGGTTAAATGAGGTAGAGAGTTGCCCCATCTGTTGTTCTAACTACTTGATGGAAGTTGTGTGTGAGTCCACTAGCTGACTCATATTGGAGAAATCATTATTCAACTCTTTACTCCCACATCTCTAGATTCAACTCACTGTAACACCTTTGTTAGCATGTCTTTCATCCTGAACCCGCTAGACCTGCTACCTTTCTATCTCTATTACTTGGAGGTAAATAAACATCACTTCGCTCATTCTTGAACCCGTCTTTTCCTTGCCAATTTCTTTGATCTTTGTTTTTGAGTATATCAAATTGATTATCTCGCTAATAGTTCGTACCTTGATTTCCAGAATTATAGCCTTGGTTGCCCAAGTTATATTTCCGGAAACCCCTTTGGTCGTTCAAATACTTGGCCTCTACATCAAAGTCAACATCCTAGTCTTCATATATGCTTGCAGTGCCCACTGCATTTACCTTTTTGGACCAATTTGGAGATTCTTCGTAAGGATGTCCATTTGGGTTTTCATGTAAGCCATGTCTTTGTCCCGTTTTTCTTCTCTTTTTCTCTGTTTAGCTGATAGCTCAAATGTGACCCCAAGGTGTCCGATCTCTGTATCTCTCGTGTGCCAAGGTCTATTTTTATTCACAACCTCATCCAAGAAAACCATGACTTCAGAAAAAGGTTTCCTCATAAAGGATCCACCGCACACTGCATCCACCACTAGTTTGGTCACAAAATTCAATGACCTATAAAATGCCTGTTTTAAGTGCCTTTCAATGAGGCCATGATTTGGGCATAGGGATGGCAATGGGGAGGGGCATATGCGGGGTGGGGTGAGTTTGAGGCTATGCGGGGAGTGTTGAAGGCTGTGTGGGGCGGGTGGGATGTGTGGCAGGTTAAAGTGGATTTTTTAAAAACTAATGTGGAGTAGGTTGGGCGAGTTACGATGTGTGATTTTATGTGGGTTTAAACTTAATTTTAATATTTTACATGTTATAAGAGTGATAGAGAATTGTTTATTAATATAATCTCTTTAAAGCTACTAAAATATTCAAGATAGTAAATGAAAATGGTTCAATAAAAAATAATTCAATTTCTCACATGTTTCACAATTGACCTCTAAAAATTAAAAGTTGAAGTCACTATACTTTTAAATTAATACAACTTAATGAAAAATGAATTTATTTTTATAAATTTTATTTTTAGTAACAAACTTAACTAGAAAAATAAAATATTAAAAAATATTATGTGGGGCGGGTTCATGCGGAGCGGGTCTATGCGGGGCAGGGTGGGCGGGTTGAAAATTAAAAAAAATGTTGTGCGGGGTGGGACGGATTAAAATTTTTGTGGGTTAAGCTAAACCCACCCCGCCCTGCACTGCCCCATTTCCATTTGGGCACTTCTTTAGATTTCGGCTACATCTTCATCATGTGTCATGCATTGCTTCTCCTGACACTTGCTTGTGAGAGCCTATCTCATCTTTCATTTGAAACTCTTTTACTTCTGGGAAAACCCTCTGCATGAAAGATTCCCTCAATTCTACCCAAGTTCTTATCGATTCATGCAGTAACTTATTCAGCCAACTTGTTGCCCCCCAAGTTAGAGACAATGGAACAACCTGAGTTTCATCGCAGTTTAACTAACTCTAGGAATCTCAGCCGATTTGCAAGTAGTGACGAAGTTCATCAAGTGTTGATTCGTGTCCTCAATAGTTGTACCACTAAACAACCCCCTTCAGGTTCAATAGTTGAATCATGGTACTAGTAATGGTGAATTTTAGTCATGGTGGCAGTACTGGGAGTACTATAGCTCAGATAGCTCCAACTCTATCTAATTCTAAATGATTCTCTTCGAATGCAACACGTCTTGTTTGTTGGCCTCGACCTCTTGGAGCAAGCAGTTGTTCTTGAGGAAGGGTAAACTCTTCTTTAACTTCGTCCTCAACATGCACTATGTTTAGGTCATTGGCATTATTGTGAGCACCCCTAGCTAGGGCCTCAGTATCATGTCTAAGCCTCTGTCTTTGGGCTTCAAGTTCTTGCGCATTCACCTTTCCCTAATAGTTCATTTCAACTTAGGATCGTAGGAATCAAATGTGCTCCCTTACTTCTAGTGTTTGGCATGCACTAACTATTTCACTTGTAGATGACATTGACAAGAAACAAGAATTAAAATTAGAAAATATAATTACAACTAAAGTAATAGTTAGTAGAGTATTTCTGAACCGAAATTCCTCGACAGCGACGCCAAAATTTGATGCATCCAAACATAAACCTCAATCATAGAGTATAAATGGTCGAAGTCAACTATAGAACTCAACTTTAGTTGAGGTCGATACCATAAGGAATTTAAAGTAGAAATAAACGGACCGGTGCTTATATCCAGTTGTGGTTAATGCTTTCGATTTTTTTTTTGTTGCAAAAAGTAAATATTGATTTGTTTTGTATTTGAGTAACCATTTTTTATTAAAATTGAAAGTTAACAGTAGCAGACAATAGCTCCAAGATTTGATGTTTGATTTAAGTAGACAAGGATTGTGTTCCCATGACCTTTAGACTTACAACTTGAATCCCCACACAAATAACGATTTCTTAACAAATTCATACGCTTGTAGCAAGCTATGTACATCCAAACACCTTTCAGTCCTATTAGATGAATATCACTATTCTCCTCTCAGAATTAAAGTGTTTTGGAATTGACTCTTGCATACTCGTGAAGAAGACTACCCTCTCTCTAGCTGAAGTCTTTAAAACAAGTTAGTAGATTTCATTTCTAGATTTTCCTAATCTTTACTTTTCTCTCATTCATTACCCCCTTGGTAAGGCAGGTAGAAACAAGGCGAGTTCTAACGTTGCGCACTGCTAGAAAGACTTTTAAATGAAAAGATTAACAATACATGCATAAACACTATTCAAGAAATACTTAGTTATTAGTCATACGTTGTTAATTGCTCATGGTTCCCACAACCCTAGTTGTGGATTTAACTACTCATGCTTGAGAATTCACAATTCATATTAGGGTTAATAAAATAAATCATGAACTTACAATTAGAATACATGAAAATCAAAATCTTGAATTGAAATTCAAAGTGCAAATTACATAAATTAGCTTCCGGAATTAAAGTGCCAAAGTGTTTGTAAAATACTTCCAAAAACAAAAAGAAAAGTCTCCAATAATGTCTAACGCCCAAAAATGGAAATAACAACTAATATTTATAGTATTTAAATCCTAAACCAACTAGGAAACGAAAATAAGGAAAATTGGTTCAGGATGCGGTTTTGATAGACGACCGAACCTACGGACTGTGGGTCAACCTACGATCCGTGTGTCAGCACTTCGGAACTATTTCAGGAACTTCAAATGATGGTTGCCATTGACGGTCTGTGGGTTGGACTATGGCCCGTCCTTCTTCGCCGTGGTTCAAGTACTGGAACTTAGATTTTCTGAATCAAACGACGGCCAACGATCTATGGTCCGTCAGTCACTCTACGAGGCGTCATTGGAATCCGTGGTTCCACACTTGATCAAACTCCCTTGAACTCACACCTACAGTACATCACCTACGGGCCGTCACTGGACCTACGGTCTGTGGTTGGCTTTGTCGGTTGCTGCTGCTGCCATTTCAGTCCCTTTTTCTCTCAACCACTTCAGAACCGATTTCCTGCAAAAGATTACGTAAAAACCATTATATCTAATAACAAACAACCCAAGACACACACAAACTCTAAGTGAAATGCATCAAAAATACCATAAACTCATGGTATATCAACAAGTGGTGAACAAAGGCATGTTCTAATGTTACACATATTAGAAAACATTCATTATGAAAATAGAAATGACGTATGCTTTCATCAATCAAAAGTTATTCGTGTTTGATCCTAGCGTTGTATTTTGGTCATGGTTCCCACAACCCTAGTTATGGTGTTTAGCCTCTCATAGTTTCAGTAAAACAAGAAGTAGACATTAATGAAAGAATAACAAAGTAGACTTACAATAATTGAAAACCAAAAGCTTTTTGATTATGAGCATGAAATCAAGACCAAAAGTACTCATCAAAAGTATCAACCAAATGTGTCAAAAAGGAAACTATCGTTTCTCCACAAAGAACTTGTCTCAGATTATTAATAATAATATAAAAAATAAACCCTAAGGAATTAAAATTGACTTCGATAAGAGTCCTACATGAAGTAGGAAGCATAATAGTCGACTCAATATACGAGCAGGCTAAAAAATCTGTGAAGCTTTTCACATCCCTTAAAAACCTCTCGTGAACCAAGAATTAAACAAAAAATGTCAACTTCACTAGCAACTACTTCCCAAGCCATTGTATGACACATACAAGACACCACGACACGTTTAAGGTCTTTTATCACTAGAATTCAACTTTATTTCTTCCCAGTCACTTCCACGAGCATCTTCATGTCCCCTACACAGCACCACGGATCATATAGCCAGCCGTACAATCTTTCACACTTCACTTTCACTTCTTTCCTCCCATCACTTTATTCAAAGTATTTTACCTGCACATTAACTAAATAACCATAATATCCACATTAACATGCTTGACTTCTTGCACTTATCCATTGTTTTGGATGTCAAATGTGCTATACGTTCATGGCACATCAAGTATCTGCCACTATGTTCACTTCACACTCATATTCCCATGACGAAAGTTAATGAACTAAAGTACCTTTGCCTCCCTAATCTCAAGGGGAAAGAACCTATCAAGAAAAGCAACCTTAGTCGACTATCAATGGGATGTGTTGCTCATGTTAAGAATGGTAAGAAGGAGTTTGTTTGAGATGTTCATAGGTTGTCCAGATGGGGTGTACACTTGGTTGATTCTAATGAAGGTGGTGTGATTTTCCGGAATAATTTTTTCATGTCCCAAAGTATATCCTAGGTGTAACATGTCGTATAAAAACCCAAAAAGCTCTACCTAATCCACTTAGCATACATCATACAAGATAATATAAATAAATGCTTCAAAGAAACATTTTCATATCATAAAAGAGTTTGAAAAAGTGGAAATCTAACATAGTATCAACAAGCCATCTAAAAAATCAAAAGAAGTGGTTGGGGCGTAACCCATACACCACATACATCATCCAAAAACTAGAAAGAAATTAATCAAGTAAATGTGTATCAGTCCTCAGAACATGAGGACTCACCAACTCTTCAAATCCAATAGAATGATAAACTAGCCACAAGTTTGAGAGGTAGGAGCGTCGGTGAATTAAGAAGAACCCTAATTTGATCAACTTAAAATTGATTTGAGGAATTGAAAACATTGGGGACCCCACAGAGGAATGGACTCCATGAGTGAATACCCACATACCTTGCTACTCAAAGACCAAGATGAATGGTGAATTGATGACTTAGGACTGAACCGTAGTTTCTTCTTCTTACTTAGCTTGGAAGGGGATTTGAGAGAGTGAATTTGGTTGGGTTTTTGGGAAATAGGAGAATGAGTTTGAAGTGGATAAATTTAGGACGTAAATCTTTATATAGGGATTAGGATAGATGCCAAAACAACAAAGCATAGGTCTAAAACATATAAAAAAAAAACCAAAAGCCCCTAATAAATAAAGTTTGGACTAGTCTATGGGTTTGACTAATGAACCGTAGAAATTTTTATGGCCCATACTATTCAACCGTAGACCAAGTTCTAGGACCTTATAATTACCCAACTTTGACAGGACCCATCTACTGTCTATAGACCCTACTCGTACAACTCAACCTTAACCCCGAAACTTCATCAATTCTGGATTTATACTATGGAACCTATCTATGATTTGTAGATTATTCAACGGACAATCCTGGTCAATCGTAGGATAAGATACTGAAAATTGATTTTCCAAAAAATTCAACCCACTTTCTACGGGTGCCTTCTATGGTCCGTAGAAATGTCTACGTCTCATAGATTGGACCCGTAGAACACAACGGTGACTAAAATGCTATCTTTTCCTTTTCTAAAATCCAAGGTGTTACATATTCAAAATTGTCTTTTTAATAGGATGTGAAGGCTAAGCAAGATCTTGATCTGGTATTAGTTGATTTGAAAAAGTCGATTTCCAAAATAGCCATTGAGGCTTTCTCCAATGGGGAGAAGGTGTCCTTTGATACCAAGGTTGGTTATATGTTTCAGATATTGATGGAAATTAGATTTTGACTAAAGTTCATAGTACTCGATATTCTATTCACCTGAGAGCCACCAAGATGTACCGTGATTTGTGGGAAGTCTACTGGTTGAATGGGACGAAGAAGGATATTATGAAATTTATGGCTAAGTGTCCTAATTGTCTATAAGTGAAAGTTAAGCATCAGAAACCCAGTGGTTTGGCTCAAAATATTTGTTTTCCTACTTGGAAGTGGGTAGATTTGAATATGGACTTTATTACGGGTCTACCTCGTACTCATCATCAGTTTGATTCGATCTGGGTTATTATTGATCGATTGATGAAATTAGCTCACTTTCTTCTCATAAAATCTCTATTTTTAGATGAAGAGTACGCCAAGCTTTATTTCCAAGAAAATGTGAGGTTGCATGGAGTGTTTTATCCATTATCTCTGATCATGGTTCTAAATCTACATCTCACTTTTGGAGGTTGTTCCAAAAGGGACTTGGTATTAAGTGAAATTAGCTCAACTTCTTATCCTCAAACCGATGAGCAAGCCAAGGGTACTATTCTTACCTTGGAAGATATGTTGAAATCTTGTGTTATTAATTTGAAGGGTAATTATAATGATCATTTTCCTTTGACCGAGTTTGCTTATAATAATAGTTATCATTATAGTATTGGGATGGCTTCATTGAGGCTCTCTACGGTAGGAGGTGTTGGTCTTCTATTGGTTGGTTTGCAGTTGGTGAGGTCGCTTTGATAGAGCTCGAGTTAGTTCATTAAGTTATGGAAAAGGTTTGACTAAATTGTGAATGGTTAAAAATGGCTCAAAGTCAATAAAAGTCCTATGTTGATGTTATAAGAAGAGAGCTCAAATTTTAAAATTCATGATTGGGTTTACTTGAAAATCTCACCCATGAAGGGTGTGATGAGATTTGGAAAGAAAGGGAAGCTCAGTCCCCGATATATAGGCCCAAATCAGATTTTAAGGCGTATGGCAAGGTTTCTTATGAATTAGAGTTACCTCATCAGTGCATCTGGTATTTCATGTCAACTTGTTGAAAAAATGTGTTGGGGATTCAACGTCTATATGGTCATTGGAAACTTTGGGAGTAAAGGAAACTCTTTCGTATGAGGAGAAAATGGTTGAGATTTTGGACCAACAAGTTTGGAAGTTGAGGAATAAAAAAGTCGCCTATGTGAAAGTTCTATGGAGGACTCAGTTAGTCAAGGGTGCTACTTGTGAAGCCAAAGCCGATATGATGTCCAAGTATCTCAAACTTTTTCCCTCCGCTTCTATTATATCTTATGGTATTAGTTCCTCATGGTTAAATTTTTTAGATTCATGCGCTTAAGTCATTCTCATATTTTCATATGCATGGATGTTCATGAAAAAACTTGATTTTGATGTTATGATTTAGCTTGGAGTGATTTTTCCTTGTTTATGTGCCTTATGATGAAATTTGCATTCATATTGGATTGTTTGTTTATCTCCTACTCTATTCATGCTAGCTTAAGTCCCATTCAAGGACAAATGTTCCCAAGGTGAAGATATTGTAAGACCACATAAATTTGAAAGTTGGATTCAAATGGAAAAGTTCAGTTTTGGTACTGATGTTGTGGTCTATGAGTCCTACGGATTGTAGGAAGTTCTACGGTTCCTAGAAGAGATTGTAGGTCATTTTTTGTAGTTTTAATGAAAGGGTGTTTTGGTATTTTCCTACCCAATTAACCTCTATACTATATCATTTTGGACCTATAGCTACCCCTATAACTGATTTTTGAATTCCTAAAAATCTACCCAAACCCTCTCATTCTCTCAAATTCCCAAATCCCATCCAAGTTCATCCCCTCAAATTCTCTCTCAAGCTCAAGGAAGAAAGGCTAGGGTTGCAAGCTTCAAATACTTCAATCTCCATTACTTTTAGGACTTTGATAATAAAGGTAGGTGGGAATTCACTAATGTATTCCATTTGTCCATTGGGTCCCAAAAGAATCTCATTCCTTAATTTAATTCATCATTCATTCAAGGTAGCATTTGACCATGGAATTTCATAATTTCTTCATCTTAACACAGATTACACCTTTTTACTCATGGAATCCAATGGTCTCAAACAAAATCCACCTCTAGGGTTCAAGATCTAGTTCTGGGTATCTCTTTCTCCAAAGATTCTCCTGAATTTAGAGTGTCTAAAATATGTCAAGATTCAATGAGAGTATCCCTTCGCTCTCAAGCCTAAAATATTTTGATTCTCAAGATTTTCAGAAGATTGTTAGAAGAAAAGCTAGGATTATTATGAAATTATGGTCTTTCTTCATCAATTCCTATTTTTATTGTTTCGTGTTAGTTTTAAACACATTGTTGCACTGATTTAACATGATGTCTATGATCACTTATGCATTTGTCACTTTTAAACATGAAAGCAAGCATGATGTTATTTACAACCTAAATACAAGTTATTTACAAGGCATGACATTTTGAGCTTAGTCACATGTGATATGAATGATAACCTGTCACGATAGACGCAATTGTTGTGCACTGCCATTTTGGGAAAAGTCATGTTCACTAGGTGATCTGCCTTTCTCGTTTGGCGGTCAACAATGTATAGTTTGCAGTTCTTTTTGATTTTTTGGCCATTCTTTGAAACATCAATCCTTGCCTTGTCCATTGGCCTTCATAGCTACAAATCATCAACATATCATTACAATAGGACAAATTTAGGCATTGAGGACACTAAATATTGATTTAAGTAGACCTCAAATGAGTACAAATTTACCACTAATCAACACCCCAACTTAAACTCTTTCTTGTCCTCAAGTAAATTAAGAACACAATTAGCCCAATAAGGGTTTCTACAACAGTATTCAACTAGAGCTAACATGCAAGTGCAATAACAAGACCACTCTCAACAATATGCTACACTCAATCATGAACAACAAGCTTCAAATGATGACTAGACATTCTTAACACAAGCTCATGCTCACTTTTGCTTCTTGTCTAATGTAAGACCATGTTTCAATAAATGCATTCAAGTTCCGTCATATCAAGAACGATTCCATGCTTTCACAAAGCAAATCAACAAAGACATAAGGAATCAATGCAACTCTCACTCTTTCAAAAGAGAAACACATGCAAGCTTTGTCCCACAGGTTCGCCCATATTTTCCAATCATCACACAACCTAGTTCATGAAAGATATCAAGGGTATTTTAAGCTTGTAATGGAGCTGAGGGTTAAGGTATGGTCAATTTGGCTCGGTGACTTCACCTTTTCAAAGCATTGTTGCAGTCATCTTCACCTCTTCTCAAGTTCTTTTCATTCTTTTTCATTTTAGAACTCAAACATTCACTTTTTACTCAATTTATTTGGAATCCCCTTTATTTCATCAACTCTCTTTTTCATTTCCATTTTCAAGATGTTTTCACCACAATGATTTCTTTATAAGGAGGGGTTCCTTATTTTTGTAACTAACTCCAAAGTTGAGTCGCATTTCATCTTTATTTGCTCTTCACTTGGGTTTCATTCCTCCTTCCTTTCCACACCCCAACTTAGGCTTTAGGCCTAAGTTGGTTATTAAGATATAAGAATCTTTCAAAAGGGATTTTAGGTGAGAAGGTAGGGATATTTTGGCTCAAGAGGTTTTCTTTTGGTATTTCCAACAAATGGATTAGGCTCAAAAGTTACCACAATGGATACACACCCTCACAAGGTAGTCACAAATGATTATAGACATTTGGGTTTTCTTTTTAAATTATTTCCTAAGATTACACCTTACATTCACCAAGATTTAAACAATTGGACTAATAATACAAATTCTAGGACTCTACACATGTAGCACCCCGTATCCTAGATAGACCAAAATGCAAATTTTGAGAAGTTGCAGGTGCAACCCACGGTTGCCATCCACGGACCGTAGGTCAGACAACGGCCCGTGCTGGTGGTCCGTGGTTCACCACTGCAACCCCTCCTCAAACCCAGCTCAGAAAATCGGCTAAGTCTCGACCCACGGTCCGTAGGTCAGACCACGGTTCGTGGTCTGTGTCCGTGGATCAAGACTCTTTTACCCAGCCTCTGACACGAACTACGGTCGACCAGCATGGATTGTTGTTCAGTGCACGGTGCGTAGGTCTGACTGTATAAGAGGGTCAACAACGAATTAGAGGAAAATTGTTGCTTGGGTCAACTTCAAATGGTCACAACTCTTAGCACAAAATGAATTATGTGTCCTATGACCTATGATATGATAGATAATTGAATTCTCTTTCTAATGCCACCTAGTTTGCTAAAATCCGACATCCGAGTAAAACATTATGCTCGTTTTAGTGAAGACCTGCCGGACAGACTTGACCGACGGACCCAAACGACGGCCGGTAGATCAAACGACGGACCGTCGTTCCTTCTGTGGATAGGCTTCGCCAGAATTAAGTTAGGGTTATTTTGGTCCTTTTCCTATTTCGTTGGACCCCTAAGCTACGCCGTTTAGACCTTAAATTATGAGGTTTTAGTCAGTTTAAGCTTAGAAACATAACTAGAACTTACCTAAGTCAAATCATTAATCAAAACTTAGTAAAATTAGAACGCTAAGAGGAGAAAGAAGTCAAGAACCCTAGTTCAAGAACGCAACAAGTTTTCTTCAGTTCCAGCCCATAAATCAACAAATTTCTCCGTGAAATTCGATACCAGGTATGTGGGATTTCACTAGTGGGTTCCTTTCACCCTTTAGGTCCCTAGTTTTTAGTCAGTTTCTTGATTCCCTTATTATGACTAGACCTAGGGTTTCTTGAATGATAGAATTATTGGGTTCTTAGCTGTTAGAATGATCCAAATCATATTAGTATGCTAATATTCAGTTTGTTGCATGAATTCCAGAACCCTAACTATGTATTTCTTTAGTTCTTGAATTACACATGCTAGGTAAGATATTTTAGTTATTCAGTTATACATGCCTCAATTATTAATGCATCAATATCAATTTAATTGTTGCATTCTCAGTTTGCATGCTCTGTTCGAGCTATCCAGTAACTCACAGAAATTCAGTCATAATGTGTTAATTACTTAATCCATTGGGAGTAGCATAATCACGAGTTGGACTAGGGTTCAGTATACCCAAATAGTCCCAAAACTACTAGCCACGTAGGTTGTAAGTCCCTTCTGTGGGCAGCATTTCAGTGATTACGCCAGCATGACTCTATACCTCTGGCAGGGTATATTGGGTCCTCTCGATGGGGTGTATACATCGGACTCGACATTTAGCTCATGTGGTTTTATTATCGGTTATTAGTACCTCCCACAATTCACTCAGATTCTATTGCATTGACCATGTATAAGTATATTCAGTATTCAGTATTCAGTCTTAGCATGTTATAAATTGGTCATTGCACCCAGTTAGCTCAATATTCAATAGCTATATCATGTTCAGGTTATTTCATTGCTTTATTGCTTTGTTCAGTTATATGTTATTTCAGCTTTACTCTATCCTGCATGCTCAATACCTTTCAAGTACTGACGCATATGTGTGCTACATCTTCTCGTGATGTAGTTTCAGGTTCTCAGCATCTAGATCACGCTTAGATCGATTCCCGATCTCCAGTTTAGCAGAATCAGTGGTGAGTCCTTATTCTCCGAGGACAATAGTCATGAGTCTCTTTTCAGTATTATTTTTAGTCCTTTAGTTTCAGTTTTGCTAGACTTAGCTGGGACTTTCCCAGCATTTCTAGTCAGTTAGAGGCTATTTTCAGACATAGATAGATTCAGCTTAGTATTGAGTTAATATCTTTTTTGTATTAAACTCATTAGTTTTCATTTTTCTCAGTTATAGTATATGGGTATTCCTTATCCTTTTCATTTTATTTATTATTTAGCTTCCGCATCAGTTAGTATTATCTTTAGTATGCTCATGATTATGCCAGCAGGGTTAGCTTGGGGTCACTTGTGGTCCTAGGTCCCGTGTCCGCGTCTCGGGGGTAGTCTCGGGGCGTGACTAACTTGATATCAGATCATTAGGTTTAAGTGTCCTAGGATGTTTAAAAAGCCGCACTAAGTAGAATTCTTTTTATGGGTGTGAATTGCACCACATCTAATGAGGGGGAGGCTACAAAGTGTTTTAGGAAATCTTCATTTTCTTGTTACTCTCATCGTGCGTAAGGTATGATCTAAATTCCATTCTAACTCGACGTTTTACGTTTCAGTGATCATGCCACCTCGTAGAGCTAATGCTAGGAATGTGAATGCCAGGAACACAAACACAGGTCCTCCAGTCCCTGATCAAGAAATGTCGCATGCAGAGTTCAGGAACGCCATTCAGATGTTGGCTTAGAGTGTGGCCAACCAGAACAATCAGCGGGTTCAAGCTCCTATGAATGCAAATGGTGGATCAGCAGCAGTGAGGGTCCGTGACTTTCTTAGGATGAATCCGCCTGAGTTCTTACGATTGTAGACTGGTGAGGATCCCCAGAATTTCTTGGATGAGATCAAGAAGATCTTTGAAGTAATGCAGGTAACTGGGAATGATTGGGTTGAGTTAGCATCCTACCAACTTAAGGATGTGGCTCATATTTGGTATACTCAGTGGAAGGAGAACAGGGGTACAGATGCAACTCCTATTACTTGGGATTGTTTCAGCGAAACCTTTCTGGATAGGTTTTTCCCCATAGAGTTGAGAGAAGCAAGGGCCCAGGAATTTATGAACTTAAGGCAGGATAACATGACTATCCAAGAGTATGGGCTCAAGTTTAACCAACTCTCCAGGTATGCTCCTCACATAGTTGCTGATTCCAGGGCTTAGATGAATAAGTTTCTGTATGGAGTGTCAGACTTAGTGAAAACAGAGTGCAGGAATGCTATGTTGTTGGGAGACATGAACATCTCCAGGCTCATGACTCATGCTCAGCAGGTTGAGGGTGATAAGCTTAGGGAACATGCTAAGGAGACTAAGAGAGCAAGAACAGGTAACTACGAGTATTCCCAACAGAAATCGGGTGGTGGGAATCACTCGCAGTTTCAGCAGAAGTCTTCGACTCCATCCCCTTCATCAGCTAGTGTTCCATCCCCCAGGTTTCGTAACGATCAGAAAGGTAGGGCGTTAGGCTCTAAGTCTCAAGGTAGTGTTTTAGGCACCAAAACTTACCCAACTTGCTCGAAATGTAACAAGAACCATCCGGGCGAGTGCCTTGCAGGTAAGGAAAGATGTTTTGGGTGTGGTCAGTTTGGTCATAAATGAAGGATTGTCCTTCTAGACAGGGTTAAGGAGGAAATAATGATAGAGCTCAGTCTACAAATTCAGCAGCACCAGCAGGTCGCCTGACTCAGCAGGGTAACTCATCTGGTACAGGTGGCAGACAGTGCCAAAACCGGCTCTATGCTCTTCAGGCTCATCAAGATCAGGAAGATTCTCCTGATGTAGTCACTGGTACGTTACAAGTCTTTGATCTTGATGTTTATGCATTGTTAGATTCAGGGGCTACTTTGTCTTTTGTAACTCCTTACATAGCAGTCCAATTCAGTGTTAGCCCAGAAACTCTTTCAGAACCCTTCTCAGTCTCTACTCCAGTTGGTGACCCAGTTATAGCTAGACGGGTATATAGAAATTGCCCTATCACAGTCTCTCAGAAAGTCACCTCAATAGATCTTGTAGAGTTAGAAATGGTAGACTTCGATGTAATTCTAGGCATGGATTGGTTACATTCCTATTATGCCTCAGTTGTTGTAGAAATAGGTTTATTCGTTTTCAGTTTCCAGACGAACCAATCCTAGAATGAAAGGGTAGTAGCTTAGTGCCTAGGGGTCGATTCATTTCTTACCTTAAGGATAGAAAGATGATCTCTAAGGGTTATCTCTATCATCTAGTTCGGGTTAAGGATTATAGTTCCGAATCCCCAACTCTTGAGTCAGTTCCAGTGGTTAATGAGTTTCCAGAAATGTTTCCAGAAGATTTTCCCGGAGTCCCTCCCGATAGAGAAATCGACTTTGGAATTGATCTCCTTCCAGATACCTAGCCTATTTCTATTCCTCCTTACAGAATGGCTCTAGCTGAGTTAAAGGAATTGAAAGAGCAGTTGAAAGACCTTCTAGATAAGGGCTTCATCAGACCTAGTATTTCACCATAGGGTGCACCAATGTTGTTCATAAAGAAGAAAGATGGCTCTCTCAGAATGTGCATTGACTATAGGCAGTTGAACAAGGTCACAATCAAGAATAAGTATCCCATCCCCAGAATTGATGACTTGTTCGACCAACTTCAGGGTGCTAGTCATTTCTCAAAGATAGACCTCGGATCAGGTTATCATCAACTTAAAGTCAGAGATAGTGACATTCCAAAGACAACCATCAGAACTCGGTATGGTCATTATGAATTTGTAGTTATGTCATTTGGACTAACCAATGCTCCTGCAGCTTTCATGGATTTGATGAACAAAGTGTTCAAGCAGTACTTAGACTTGTTCGTTATCGTCTTTATTGATGATATCCTCATTTACTCTAGGAATGAGGAAGAACATGCGAGTCATTTGAGAGTTGTTTTGCAAACTCTCAAAGATCACTAGTTATTTGTAAAATTTAACAAGTGCGAGTTTTGGTTACAGTCAGTTGCTTTCCTTGGGCATATTGTGTCTAGTGAAGGAATTCGAGTAGATTCCTAAAAGATAGAAGTAGTGAAACAATGGCCCAGACGTACTTCTGCTACAGATATCAGATGTTTCTTTGGTCTAGCGGGCTATTACAGACGATTCGTGGAAGGATTTTCATCCATAGCCTCACCATTGACTAAGTTGACTCAGAAGATGGTCAAGTTTCGATGGTCAGATGATTGTGCGAAAAGTTTCGCAAAACTGAAAACTAGGTTGACTACAACTCTTGTCTTGACTCTACCAGAGGGTTTAGATGGTTATATGATCTATTGTGATGCATCCAGGGTCGGCCTAGGTTGTGTATTGATGCAGCGAGGTAAGTTTATAGCTTATGCTTCTAGACAGCTTAAGGTACATGAGAAGAATTATCCGACTCATGACCTCAAATTTGCAGCAGTGGTGTTTGCACTCAAGATTTGGAGACACTACTTGTATGGTCTTCATGTAGATGTGTTCACAGACCATAAGAGCCTCCAACATGTATTCACCCAGAAAGAGTTGAATCTTTGCCAGAGAAAGTGGCTTGAGCTCCTCAAAGATTATGATATTAGCGTGCATTACCATCCGGGTAAGGCGAATGTAGTTGCAGATGCTCTTAGCAGATTATCTATGGGTAGTTTAGCACATGTTGAGGAAGAAAGAAAAGAGCTAGCAAAAGATGTTCACAGACTTGCTCGCCTATGAGTTCGTCTTATGAGCATATCAGATGGTGGTGTAACGGTTCAGAATGGGGCAGAATCTTCTTTAGTAGTAGAGGTTAAGGAAAAGCAAGAAAGTGATCCAATCTTGCTTAAACTTAATGGTGCAACCCACAATCAGAGAGTGGAGGTTTTCTCCTAAGGGGGAGATGGTGTACTTCACTACCAGTGTCGATTATGTGTTCCTAATGTGGGCGAGTTGAGACAACATATCCTTGCAGAGGCCCATAACTCTAGATATTCTATCCATCTAGGCGCCACTAAGATGTACCGCGATCTGCGGGAATTCTATTGGTGGAATGGTATGGAAAAAGATATAGCAGACTTTGTGGCTAAGTCCCCCAATTGCCAGCAAGTCAAGGTAGAACATCATAAACCAGGAGGCATGACTCAAGAGATTGACATTCCTACTTGGAAGTGAGAAGTGATCAACATGGATTTCATCACAGGTTTACCTCGTACTCGCAGACATCATGACTCCATTTGGGTGATTGTTGATAGGGTTACTAAGTCTTCTCCCTTTTTGGCGGTCAAGACTACAGACTCGGCGGAGGATTACGCCAAGCTTTACATTAATGAGATTGTGAGGTTGCATGGGGTTTCTTTGTCTATCATCTCAGATAGAGGTCCTCAATTTACCTCTCATTTTTGGAAGTTATTTCAGAAGCGTCTTGGTACTCAGGTTAACCTTAGCATAACATTTCATCCACAGATGGATGGTCAGGCAGAGCATACCATTCAGACCTTAGAGGACATGTTGAGAGCTTGTGTGATCGACTTCAAGGGTAGTTGGGACGATCACCTTCCTCTTATTGAGTTCGTCTACAACAATAGTTACCATTCCAGCATTCAGATGGCCCCTTATGGGGCATTGTATGGGCGTAGATGTAGATCTCCAATTGGTTGGTTTGAAGTAGGTGAAGCAGCCTTGATAGTACCAAATTCAGTCCTTGATGCTATGGAGAAAGTGCAACTCATTAGAGATTGACTTAAGACTACCCAGAGTCGCTAGAAGTCTTATGCAGATGTGAGAAGAAGGGAACTAGAGTTCCAAGTTGATGATTGGGTTTTCCTAAATGTGTCACCTATGAAGGGGTTGATGAGATTTGGAAAGAAAGGGAATCTCAGTCCCAGATATGTAGGCCCTTACCGGATCTTGAAAAGGATTGGTAAAGTGGCTTATGAGTTAGAGTTGCCAGCAGATTTGGCAGCAGTGCATCCAGTCTTTCACATTTCACTTTTGAAGAAGTGTGTGGGTGATCCAGCATCCGTAGTGCCATCAGAGATTGTGGCTCTAAAAGATAGCCTTTCTTATGAGGATGTACCAGTTGAGATTCTTGATCATCAAGTTAGGAGGTTGAGAAACAAAGAAGTCGCTTCAATCAAGTTTTGGTGGAGGAGTCAGTCCGTAGAAGGAGCCACTTAGGAAGCAGAAGTGGCCATGAAAGCCAAGTATCCTCACCTCTTTCCTTCTGATTTCACTCCAACTTGAGGTAATAGTTCGTCTTCAGTTTTTCAGTCATTCATGCGTAAATTCAATCTTAGAATCATGTTCCTTCAGTTTGTACTTGCATTTTCAGCGTATTTGCATGTTCTTGGAACTCAGTTTAGTCAGAAATTCAGTTCTCAGTGTTTAGTGGTAGGGATTGCAACCCTTTCCCTCTATTTAAGCTTGTTTAGTCTTCATTCGAGGACGAATGTTCTCAAGGGGAAGATAATGTAACACCCCGTATCATAGATAGACCAAAATGCAGATTTTGAGAAGTTGTAGGTGCAACCCACGGCTGCCATCCATGGACGTCAGACCACGGCCCGTGCTGGTGGTTCGTGGTTCACCACTGCAACCCATCCCCAAACCCAGATCAGAAAATTGGCTAAGTCTCGACCCACGATCCGTATGTCAGACCACGGTCCATGTTCGTGGATAAAGACTCCTTTACCCAACCTCTGACACGAACTACGGTCGACCAGGATGGACCGTCGTTTAATGCACGGTCCGTAAGTCTGACCGTAGATGAGGGTCAGCATCCAGTTAGATGAGAATGGGGGTTTTTAGCCATACATCAAGAAATAAGCAATTACACCTAAAATGATAACGAAATCAAATAGGTATAAGAAATTAAACCTTGATTTAAGCAAAGGAACAAGAATAGAGAAGACTCACTTCCAACTTGGGGAAGATGAACTCCTTTCTTCAAGTCTCCCAAAAACCCTCTCCAAACTTGAGAGAAAAATGCAAAAGCTAATATTCTAAGTCTCAAAATTATAATAATGTTCAGATCTCCTTAAAACTAATAAATAGCTAGTATTTATAGTTTCAGAAAATAGTGTTGCGGCGGATCGTTCGGCGAGGTAAGTGGGAATCGCCGATTAACTCAGCGATTCACCGTTTGGTGTAGTTCATCGCCTTCTTGCACTAGCCTTCAACATCGTCGTGCTCTGTGTCATTGGGCGACATAGTACTGCTTCGCGAAACGCCGACTGCTTCTTTCATTGCCTTTTTGATCCTGCTCCTTCAGGGCTTCGCGTACTGTAACAAAGGGCGGAGTGCGTCCGTTCGGTGAATCGACAAGCCTGCTTGGCGATGCTGAGGCTTCAGCTTCTTCGTTCTTTTGAGCCTTTTTGTTCCTTTTTGCGCCTAAGTGTCCATGCTTCCACTAAAAACTTCAAATACCTAAAACTTAAGTGTTTTCATTAGATATTTAGAATAAATAAGCATTTGAGGACACTATTTCTATTAAAATAAAGCCCTAAATGAGTCCAATTTGTGGACTCAATAACACCCCCAACTTAAACTTTTGCTTGTCCTTAACCAAACTCAAGTTCAGCCATTCAAAAAGGATGTCTCAAAGAGTGCTACACAAGACTAAATCATGAACATACACAACAAAACTCAAATTACTCATGCAAAGATCAACTGTGTACTGAAAGATTCAAGTTGTGACACACTATTACCAAAGATTCTCATGCTCGCAATACTTGCTACTTGTGCAAGTTCAAGCTCAACAAAAAGTATCTAAATACCCTCACATAAAGAATGATTCCTTATTCACACAAAGAGGTTAATCAATTAAAGATCAGGAATCAGAGGCAACGCTCACACTCAAAAAGAGGAACACAATGCATGTTTTCACACATAGACTTGCCCTTATTTTCCAATTGATCTTCGGTTCGGCTCACTCAAGATCAAAAAGGACTTTCTAAGGCTTGTAATGAGGCTGAGTGCAAAAGTATGGTCATTTAGGCTCAGTGACTTTTTATCCTCGTGAGATGTGGTGTTCTCAAGGCATTCCCTTCTTTTTCTTTATGAATTCTTTTTCTAGTGCTTCTAAGTCATTTTTTTATTCACCTCCATGGATTGCTTGGAAACCCGATTTCTTTTGTACTTTATTCCACAACTTTCTTTTTTTTTCTTTTTTTTGAAGGGTTTCCATTGTTCTGCAACACCATGGGTTAAGGGGGACTTTTCTTGCACTTCTTGACTTCTTCGTTTCCTTTTCACCACACCCCCAACTTAGGCTTTTGGCCGAAGTTGTAGGTAGTGGGTCAAGTAAGGTCTAGGGTGCATCAAGGTTCTTCCAAAGAAAGGTAAGGCTCAAAGGGTGTTCAAGAGAGTTTCACATGCTCAAGGGTAGGCCACAAAAGAGGTATATGTCAAATTTGGCTCACACTCGTCAAAAGTTGTCTAAGATCATTTCAAGAGCAGACCTTACTAAATCAATCAGACTAACAGGGCCAATTCTAGGTTTATTCGTGCAAGGTTCAAAGTAAGCTCATCACACAAGGCATCGACACTTGAGTCAAACAAGACCACACACTTTCGCTACTGTGCAACGGTCATGACAAGAGAATCAATTTGATAAATGGCTAATCACAACGAGATGCAAAGAGTTCACATATTGTCTATGCAACTTCATTTGGCCTCATCATAGACGTACATTCATGTTCGTTCGATTGTAGGCACTATTTAAGTCATCGGTATTGATCGAAACTGAGACTCAAATTTTTGCAAAAGAAAAGCCACAGTCAACACATGAGAGGTGGCAAAAATGTGTGAAAAATTCAAATTTTTTTTGGAAGGGTGAAAATCATTTTGTAATTAAAAATAAGCGGAGCCTCAAGATCAAACATTCACAGAAATCAGTATTAACAGAATTTAAAAGCAGAACAACCCAAATATATCACAAAATACGAACATCAAATAGCACACGAAAGGTGGGCCTCACCCCACCACAAATAAAAATAATTTGTCCTAAAATTCAAATAACAAAATATTCAGCAGTAAGAATAAAGAAACTCAGAGCGGAAGGTAAAAAAGGGGGGTCCTGTTTATGCATTCGCTTCATCTGCCTGTACATTGGTGTTTGATGCATCAGCTTGATATAAAACAATAGCTTCTGAAGTGTTTCCATTTTGGTTTGCATTGTTTTCATTTGCCTTAGCTTCTGCAGTGATGTTAGCCTCACCCATTCTATCCACATCATGAGCCGCCAAAAAGTTAATCTAGCTTCGGCAGCGGCTCCATTTTGATGCTTATCGTGACCAACGACACTAACCTACGGTTCGAGTGTCTGCGATCGTCGATAATATAGTAACCCAACCTAGGGTTGGGGTCGTGTCCCCAGGGAGTGGTAGTGAAAATAGTAGTTAATTAGAATTTTCGTCTAATTAGCTGTAGTTAAAGAATTTTTTGAATAAAAACAAAGTAAATTCAAGTGGGTGACACAAAAATGTCAAATATCGATGGGGTTTTTGTCACAAGTTAAGCTAAGAATACGAAAATAACAAGAAATTCAAGTATGGAGAGAAGTTCTTGGGGTGTGACCGCAATACATATTAATCTAAATCATTGGGTACATGCTTTCGATAGGAAATTTGCAAGATAATAGTGACTAGACTAAGCTTTAGATGGAAATAAGTTCCTTCTCGAATAACTTAGCCCGTTTCAAATGGGTTCCTCTCGGACACCCATTTGCCGCATGAAGGCCAGCCTACGCCTTACCCCACTCACTCTCTCGAGCTGAGTCTTAGGATATAGGACTAGGGCTCACCCTCTCGGGATGAGCCTTATTTCGACCCACTCCTTAGGCCATCAGTCTAGCGGTCTTAGTTTCGCGACCTCTCTCTCGAGCAAGCTGAAAACACATGGGTGGTTTTGTATATGCAACTACAAACCCATTAAATTAAATCACAACTACTAGGTGAAATCACCATTAAAATACATCTAACCTATCAGCAAGCAAGACCCCACAATAATATCAACACATATTTGCTAAATCACACCTCAAGAATGAGGGTTTTTAGCCACACATTAAGAAATAAGCAATTACACCTAAAATGATAACGAAATCGAATGGGTATAAAAAATTAAACATAGATTTAAGCAAAGGAACAAGAATAGAGAAGACCCACTTCCAACTTGGGAAAGATGAACTCCTTTCTTCAAGTCTCTTAAAAACCCTCTCCAAACTTGAGAAAAAAAATGCAAAAGCTAATATTCTAATCTCAAAATTACAATAATGTTCGGATCTCCTTAAAACTAATAAAGAGCTAGTATTTATAGTTTCAGAAAATAGTGCTGCAGTGGATCGTTCGGCGAAGTCAGTGGGAATCGCCGATTAACTTAGTGATTCGCCGTTTGGTGTAGTTCATCGCCTTCTTGCACTAGCCTTCAGCATTGTCGTGCTCTGTGTCATTGGGTGACATAGTACTGCTTCGCGGAACTATTCGGCGAAACATCGACTGCTTCTTTCATCGCCTTTTTGATCCTGCTCCTTCAGGGCTTCACGTACTGTAACAAAGGGCGGAGTGCGTCCCTTTGGCGATGCTCATGCTTCAACTTCTTCATTTTTTTCTGCCTTTTTGTTCCTTTTTGCACCTAAGTGTCCATGCTTCCACTAAAACATCAAATACCTGAAACTTAAGTGTTTTCATCAGATATTTAGAATAAATAAGCATTTGAGGACATTATTTCTATTAAAATAAATCCCTAAATGAGTCCAATTTGTGGACTCATCAAGGACCATGTGCAGGTGGTGCTGGGACCACAGCCTGATCTGGAACATGAGGAAGAGGAGTGGTTTGAGGCACCCAGATCCTAGACGTATCATGCATCCTCTTGGAGCGCATTTCAACTCTCCGGTCTAGTAGCAGTTAATCATCCTCAAGCTCAGAGATGGCAGCCTGAGGATACTGGTTCTCCCCATCACTGTCAGAAGTGGTGAGGTGAGTCGCGTAGACTCCCTCACTGTCGGAGCTGACCTCCGGTGATGCAGCAACGGGCGCCTTGCCCTTGTCTTTGCCTTCCCCACCATATGTAGGAAGTCTAGACGCCTTTGCTTTGGATGCCGCTGCATCCTCATTATTGACGATTCCCTTTGCCCGTTTGCAGGGCGGCATGTCTCGTCTGGGTACCTTGGGTCTAGCCATATCTTCAAAACACATCGAAAAGAGTTAGAAAAATTTCAAGAAAAGTTGCAGAAGTTCAAGGTGCAGAAAGACTTGTCGAACCAATCGGCGAGTCGCTGAGTCACTTTGGTGAGCCAAATCAGGCTCGCCGAAAGGACTGGCCTGAAAAATTTCCAAAAAAATGCCAGGTTGGCAATGTTTAGGGCCTTTCAGCGAGCCTAAACTAGCCCACCGGATAATCCATGTGTTTCAAAGGTTAGTGGCGCAGAAAGGGTGATCTAAGGGACCTTTCGGTGGGTCGCCGAGTGAACTCGGTGAGCTCAGGCTTCCTGGCAAAAGTTACAGACTCTAACTAAGACAAATTGAGAAATTAAGGGCGATCAAGGGGGACGTTGGCGAACTGCCGAACCGTTCGGCGAGCTCGACCTAGCTCGCCAAACTGCCCAACGTGCCAAATTTCAACCAAGTTTCCCAAAATCAAGCCTGCAGCCCTCGAAATCAAAATCAAACTCACACACAATGCAATTCACACAAGACCCATGCCTTCGGGGTACTCAGACTTCCCTCGATTTGGCCAAAATTGGCCATTTGATGACTTTTGCCCTTAAGAATGGTGTCAACCACTCTGTCATTGGGCAAATTACATCATTTGGCTCAATTAGGGGTTACTTAGACTTCACCCAACTAGACCCAACATAAAATCACCATAACCCAATAGTTTAAAGTCGATTTTAACGTATTAAACAGGGGACCATCATTTTAAGCAATTAGGCACAATTTCGAAATACAAAATAGGCAATCCAATACATCAAATGTGATTCAACACAAGCCCAGCACACATCATTACAAAATTATCAAAGGCATTTGAGTGCAACTACTATTCTAGAGTTTGGGGTTCGGAAAACCAACCTGATTGCTGATTTTAGAATTTGAAATGCTAGGCGGCAATGTAATCCAAATCTGAGCACGAGATCAAGAACAAAAAATGACTAAAGATGGAAAGTATTTAAGATCTAAAGTGTGTGTGAGAGTGTACGAGGCTAGAAATGAGGGAGTATGAAGGATTTTGAAAATTTAAACTGTTTGACCTTTTAAAACCTTTCCACTCGCGGCCATTTGGGCGGTATTAGTCGACCACGCCGAACCACTCGGCGTTGCACCAAGTGGTAACTTACCTCGCCGAGTTTTACAGGACCTTCAGTCAATTTGGGGGTCCAAATGGCGGACAAAATCGGGCTCACCGACTGGACTCGTGGCTCACCAAACTGCACATTCCACTTTTCAACCTGCACAATTAACGCCCGTTATTCCAAAACAAAAAACAAAGTATTAAAACCTTGGCTTGCCTCCCAAGAAGCACCTTAGTTAACGTCGTGGCATAATGCAAGTACCCATTCAAACTTCATTCTTGGGGTTTTCCATAGTATCACTAGGCAACCCCCCTTGTTGTCTTGGGTTCAGATGAGATGAAATTTGACCCATTTGGGTCTCCAAGTGCTTAATTAAGACAGAATAAGAGGTCACCATCTGATTGAGAGTCCAGACATCCTCTTTTAGCTCTTTCAACACTTTGTCGGACTCTTTGACTTTGTTGAGAATACATGAGAGCATATTTTCTATCCAACCACTCTTAGAGTCCTTGGGCTTTTAGCGCTCATGGGGAGGAGCATACCTATCCTTACTCCCCTCTCTACTTTATCCTTGGTTACCACCCTGCCTTGGGTCGTTTACACGATGACTTCCTCCTTGATTGGCTAAGAAGTTTACTTCCTTATTGTACAGCACTTCCAATTCCATGATATTTTTGGCCAAGGTATCCAGCTGGGTCATTATTTTGGCCAAGTTTTGGTCTCTCTCTTGATCCTTTGTGATTTGTTATTTTGTCATTTTACAAGTGAGATGAGAGACTTGGTATTCACGAGTATACCATGCCTTGTTTATCTTGGTTGTGTAATCGAGGAGTTGGGACACTAGTGCGTAGGGCTGCCGCATTATACCACCCGGAGAAAGTTGGTCAGCCACTCCTCCGTTTACCGAATCAAGACCTCTATAGAAATATTCTAGCAGCATCTTATATGTAAGTCCATGAGTTGGGCACTGCAGCACCAACTTCTTAAACCTTAGCCACGTCTCATGGATTGGCTCACCCTCAAAGTGCTTGAAGCTTTGGATACTATCCCAAAGAGTCATCATCTTCGAAGGGGGAAATAATCGCACTTGAAATGCAGTATTAAGCTCATCCCACGAAGTGATAGAATCTATTGGAAACTCAGCTAACCACTTGCTTGCCTCGCCTATCAGAGAAAATGGGAACAACCTCAACATGACCGATTCTTGCGATATGTTCTTAAATGAGAACGACCCACATAAATCAACAAAATTTTTGATATGCTCATGGGGATCCTCATGAGCTAGCCCTCAAAACAAACCCTTCAGTTGAAGGAGCTGAAGCATGGTGCTTGTGACGTGAAAAACAATGTTTCCTTCAGCTGGAGGCAAACGAATGGCCCCAACACCACCCATTTGGGTTGGGTCATTGATGTCTGGGTCATTGACATCGTTGTGGTTTTCGACATCATCTTGGTGGCCCACTTGGCTACCATTACTTCCGTTAATCCTCATTTCCTCCTCTGTTTTAACAAGCAACACAAAACCAAAAATAAAAGTAAGTAGATTCAACTATAGGTAAAAAGAACACAATTCAACTACACCAAAAGAATTTCAAACAACACCACTCACCGACAACGACCATTTTGATTTAAATGTTTCAAGCACACCTCATCTAATTCTAGGTGTCAACGATCGTAAATCAGTACAAAACCCAACTAAATGAGTTGGGGTCGAATCCCACAGGGAGCAATACGTGTTTTAAATTCAAATAGGAAGTGCAAACGTGGTCTAATTAGCCATAGGAATAGAATTTATCGCAAAAAGACATTAATTAAATAAAAGGGGTGACACGAATGTCAAATAGGGGTTTTTGTTGTAATTATCAACTACAAAGAGTCACAAAACTTCGAAATAATAATAAGGAGATGGATTCTCGGGATGTGATCGATTATAGGCAAATATAGGCATATGGGTAATTGCAACTACTAGTAAATAGCTAAATATCAGTGAGTAGGCTAGACTATAAGGGAGATAGTTTTCTCTCGAACAACTACCCCGAATCAAGTGATATCTTTCGAACATCGCAAGCATGACAATGAAGAACAACACACACCTTAATTCATTCACTCTTAGAGCTAAATGTGTGAGATTGGGTTTAGGATTCACTCTCTCGAGCTAAACCCAAATCAACCCAATATCCACAAACGATCAATCAATAATCTTAGTTCAAAAACCTCTCTTTTGAGCAAGCCAAGAACACAAATATAGAACTGCATTTGAAACTACAATTCTTAAATTAAACCACAATTAATGATTAAACTCACATCAAAATAGCATTTAAGCTAGTAATTAACAATACCCATAAACTAATTCAGCCCATAATCACATGATCACACCCCAAGAATTGGGGTTTTAGCCAAACATCATAAAAAGGCAAAAATTGTTACCAAATCGATTATCCATCAATTGGGTAAGAGTGATTTAGTCTTTACAATGCTCAATTTGCAGAATATTCGAAACCCACTTCCAAAATTTCCAAATTGAATCTCTAAGGTTCTTCAAAAAAATTAAGAAAAACTCTAGAGAAAATTGTTTTGAATGTTCCAAATAAATGATAGATACTCAACTAAATGTTCAAAATCTAATTTATAGTCGCCAAAAATAAGCCACGAAGGGCCATTCGGCGAAGTAAGTTGGGCTTGCTGAACCACTCGGTGAGCCGCTCTTTGACCTCTTCCATTGCCTTTTCACCTTGGCATTCAGCATTCTCAAGATCTGTAACTTTGGGCGTTCTATCTTGATTTCGCGGAACTACTCGGTGATCCACCGACTGCTCCTTTTCGTCACCGACTTGGTTCTTTCCTTCAGGGTTTGGTACAGTGGAACTTTAGGCGGTCAGATAGCCACTTGGCGATTCGCCAAGTCCCCTTGGCAATCACCAAGCTTGCTTTTCTTCACCTCTTCAATTTGTTTTGTTCCTTTTTGCCTGTTAGTGTCCTTGCTTTGTTCCTCAATCCATATACCTGAAAACCAAGGATTTAACATTAGTTTATGGCACAAATTAAGCATTTGAGGATACTAAATCTATATAAACAAATCCCCAAATGAGTCCAAATCTCAGACTCATCACTCAACTGTCCCGTTATGCTCTGGAGATTGTTGCTGATATGAGGAGCAGGATGAGCCTATTTGTGTCTAGACTGTCCCGTTTGTCAAGCAAAGAGTAAAGTTTTGTTCTCTTATTCGTCATGATATTCTAAGGTTATTGGTGCAAGTCAAATTTTTTTGAGGCGTTTTTTGTATTGTTTATGTGTGTTTCTTGATTTTTCGGTCATTTTGGGGCATTTACATAATATTCGACTATTTTCGAGCAGTTACGAAAAGAAGTAAAGTTTTGTTTTGTTATTCATCACGATATTCTAAGGTCATTGGTGCATGTCGAAATTTTTTAAGGCATTTTTAGTATTGCTTATGTGTGTTTCTTGATTTTTCGGCCATTTTGGGGCATTTACGTAAAATTCGGTCATTTTCGGAATTGATAGATAGCAATGCTTATGATCCATGTGCAACAGGTTAAGGAAGACACATTGATAGATAGGGAAGAGTTCCGCAACAAGAAGGCTAAGACAACATGTAATGAGTCCGCATAGTACAAGGCCAGAAATGTGAACCGGTCATCTTTCCAACAAAGTCCAATTAGACCTGCTCCATCATCTGCTAGTGCACCTGCACCAAAGAAAAGAGGTGAGTTCAGGAATTAGAATTTTGCAGAACCTCAGAGCTCGACCTATTCAATCTTAGGGTAACGTGGCACAAGGGGAAAACTGGACTCCTACATATGCTAAGTGTGGTAGGAACCACCCAAGAGCGTGTCGTGATGGCTCCACAGGTTGTTTTAAGTGTGGTCAGATAGGTCACTTCATGAGAGAGTGCCCAAAGAGAAGGGTAATGGTAATGGGGAAAATAGAGCCCAATCTTCTTCAGCGGCTTTACCAGACAAGGCTGCACCTAGAGGAGCTACTTTAGGGAAAGACGGAGGAGCAAACCATTTATATGTTATCACCAGTCACCAAGAGTAGGAGATTCGCCAAATGTTGTCACTGGTATGACCAAAGTCTTTACTTTTGATATGTATGCATTACTTGATCTAGGTGAGAGAGTCTATCTTTTATGATTTCGTATATTGCTAGGAGGTTTGATATTCTTCTTGAGCGACTTCTTGAGCCCTTCAGTGTTCCACACATATTGGTGAGTCTATTCTAGTTGAGATAGCTTATCGTGATTATGTCATCTCTATCAATCACAAGAACACCATGGATGACTTGGTCGAGTTATACATGGTGGACTTTGATGTTATTCTAGGTATGGATTGGCTTCATGCTTGTTATACCTCAGTTGATTGTAGAACTCGTTTAGTTAAGTTCCAATTTCCTAATGAGCCTGTTTTATAGTGGATGAGTAGTTTAGCAGTGTCTAAGGGTCGTTTCATTTCGTACCTTAAGGCCAGAAAGATAGTCTCTATGGGGTGCATCTTTCACTTAGTCCGATTTAATGACTCTAGTGTTGAGACACCGTGTATTCAGTCAGTTCCATTTGTGAGTGAGTTTCCAGAGGCCTTTCAAGATAATCTTCTCGGAGTCCTTCTTGAGAGATATATAGACTTCGGTATAGATATTCTTCCTAATGCTCGACCTATCTCTATTCCTCCATATAGAATGGCTCCAGTTGAGTTGAAACAGTTAAAAGAGCAGTTAAAAGATCTTCTTGATAAAGGTTTTATTCGACCCATTGCCTCACCTTGGGGCGCTCCGGTCTTATTTGTGAGGAAGAATGATTGTTCTCTCAGGATGTGTATTGATTACCGTCAGTTAAACAAAGTCACTATAAAGAATAAGTATCCCCTTTCGAGAATCGATGATCTATTTGATAAACTTTAGGGTGCCACTTTCGTTTCTAAGATAGACCTCTGATCTGGCTATCATTAGTTGAGAGTAAGAGAGAGTGACATCCCAAAGACAACATTTAGGACCCGTTATGGTCATTATGAGTTTCTTTTTATAGCTTTTGGCTTGACTAATGCTCCTGCAGCGTTCATGGATCTTATGAATAGAATATTTAAGCCATATCTTGACATGTTTGTTATCGTGTTTATTAATGACATTCTGATTTATTCAAGGAATGAGGAGGATCATGCTAGTCATCTGAGAATAGTTCTCAAAACTCTCAAAGATAGAGAGTTGTATGTTAAATTTTCCAAGTGTGAGTTTTGGCTTGAGTCTGTGGCGTTCTTAGGCAATAATATTTCTGGTGAAGGGATCTGAGTTAACACTCAAAATATTGAAGTTGTGCAGAACTGGCCTAGACCCACATCTCCAACAGATATAAGAAGTTTCTTAGGATTGGTTGGTCATTATAGAAGGTTTGTCGAGGGGTTTTCATCTATTTCATCCCCATTGACTAAGTTGACTCATAAAACGGTAAAGTTTCAATGATTTGAAGCTTATGAGAAAAGCTTCAAGGAATTGAAAACTCGATTAACTACTGCCCAGTATTGACCCTACCAGAGGGTACCTAAGGCATTGTTGTGTATTGTAATGTGTCTAGAGTTGGACTTGGTTGTGTACTGATGCAGAATGGAAAAGTTATAGCTTATGCCTCCGAACAACTTAAGATTCACGAGAAGAATTACCCGACTCATGATCTCGAGCTGGCAGTAGTAGTATTTGCCTTGAAAATATGGCATCGCTACCTCTATGGTGTTCATGTGAATGTGTTCACCGATCACAAGAGTCTTCGGTATGTTTTCAGTCCAAAAGAGCTTAATCTCAGACAGATGATGTGGTTAGAGTTACTCAAGGATTACGACATGAGTATCCTCTATCACCAAGGTAAGGTTATCTATTGGTAGTACTGCCCATGTTGAGGAAGGCAAGAAAGAATTGGCCAAAGATTTGCACAGACTTGCACAATTGGGAGTCCGGTTGTTGGATTCCAATGAAGGTGGAGTGGTGGTGATGAATGGGGTTGAATCATCATTAGTGTCCGAAGTGAAAGAGAAACAAGACCAAGACCCCAATTTTCTTGAATTGAAGGCAAATGTTCATAAGTAGAAAGTGATGACTTTTGAACAAGGGGGAGATAGTGTGTTGAGGTATCAAGGTAGATTGTGTGTGCCAAAGGTGGATGAGCTCAGAGAGGATCATGGAGGAATCTCATAGTTCCAAATATTCAATCCATCCCGGTTTCACAAAGATGTATCATGACTTGAGAGAAATCTATTGGTGGAGTAGCAGGAAAAGGTGTATTGCAGATTTCGTGGCTAAATGTTCAAATTGCCAACAAGTCAAGGTAGAGCACCAAAGTCCCGATGGTATGGCTCAGAATATAGATATTTCAGAATAGAAGTTCGAAATGATCAATATGGATTTCATTACTGGTTTGCCTCGGTCTCATAGGCAGCATGATTCGATTTGGGTGATTGTAGATTCGATGACTAAATCAGTCGATTTCTTGCCGGTAAAGACTACTTATTCAGTAGAAGATTATGCAAGATTATATATTCAAGAGATAGTCAGAATTCATGGAGTTCATGTGTCTATCATTTTAGATAGAGGTGCACAATTTACTGCACAATTTTGGAAGTATTTCCAGAAAGGTAGAAGAGCGTACTATTCAGACTTTAGAGGATATGTTGAGGGCTTGTGTGATCGATTTCAAAGGTAATTGGGATGATCACTTACCTCTCATAGAGGTTTCTTACAACAACAGTTATCACTCCAGCATCTAGATGGCTCCTTATGAGGCCTTTTATGGGAGAAGATGTAGGTCTCTTATTGGATGGTTTTAGGTTGGTGAAGTTGGTTTGATAGGACCAAACTTGGTTTATCAAGCTATGGAGAGAGTGAAGACCATTCAAGAAAGGTTGAAAACTACGCAAAGTTTTCAGAAATCCTATATAGATGTTAGGATAAGAGACTTGGAGTTTGAAGTGGATGATTGGGTTTACTTGAAGGTTTCACCCATGAAGGGTGTTATGAGATTTGGTAAGAAGGGGAAGCTCAGTCCCCTGTATATTGGTTCTTACAAGATATCTAAGAGAATCGGCAATGTAGCTTATGAGTTGGAGCTATTGTCAGAGTTAGCAACAGTCCATCCGGTGTTTCACATTTATATGTTGAAGAAGTGTATGGGCGATCTGCCACTTATTATACCTACTGAGAATATTCGTATTAAGGACAGCCTATCTTATGAGGATAAACTCGTTCAGATTCATTATCGTCAGGTTCGCAAGTTAAGAACCAAGGAAGTTGCATCAGTCAAGGTCTAATAGAGGAATCAATTTGTTGAGGAAGCTACTTGGGAGGCTGAGAAGGATATAAAGAAGATATACACACATCTCTTTGCTTCCGGAGATATTCCAAAATATGGTACTAATTCTTTTCTTGGTACTCTTTAAATTGAAAGGCTAAGTTGTATTAAATTGCATGTTGGGTGTTTGAGTTGGGTGTTGATGTTTCCACCCTCATTTATATTTAGACTGATCTCATTCGAAGATGAATATTCCCAAGGGGGAGATATTATGACACCTCAGTCTTCGAAAGAGCCAAATTTAGAAAAAGCTAAATTGAGATTGGTACAAGTTACTCTTCAATTGTGAGTTTTGGGTCAACTTCAAATGACCATAACTTTCAGCACATAATGAGTTAGGTGATGCATGAGGTATAAAAATGAAGGTCGTTGAGTCCTCTTCCCAACTCCCCCGAGTTTGCTAAATTTCGAGTTCAGATGAATGAGATATTGATTGTTTGAGTGCAGCCTTTCTAGTTAAGGCAATTCATCCGTTTTAAGGAGGGGTATTTTGGTATTTTTCTTACCCCACTAAGCCCAAACATTTTTTCACTCTTTTAGGGGTGTAAACTGATTGAAATCAGTTTTAGTCATTCCAAAAGAGCTTAGGGTTTATTTAGAGAGAAGTTCAAGAGGAGAAAAAAAAAGAACTTTCAAGATTCTTGCAAGCTTTGAGGATTTTCGCTAAGAACTTGATTCTTTCGAGGTATCTAAGTTTTCATAGTGATGGGTTTGTTCACCCTCACGCCAATCATGAGTTTCCTTTATGAGTTCGTTCATGAGATTGAGTATATTGATGTTCTTGTTGAGTTCTTGAGGTTTTGTTCTTCATTCTTTAATACTGGAGTTTCATTGAGTTCTTGAGGTGAGGGTCTTGCGAGTGAGTGTTGTTCTTGGTGGGTTTTAAGTGGATTTCATTGTAATTATGATGGGTTTAAGAATCCAATTGAGTTTGGGAGGAAATCGTTCAATTCTAGATGAGTTAGGCCTTGAATTGAACAAGAAAAATTTGTCAAACTTTCAGGGGACATGGTGGGGCGGCGTGCCAGTAAGGCGCCAAGGGGGTTGGCGCCATGTGCCTGCAGTGCTTCGGAAATGGGGTTATGAAGTTTAGGGGCTGGCGCCCTACACTAGGAATGCGCTAGAGTCACCTGCCCCCGTTTCTCTTCTATCTTTTATTCCGTATGAGTTCCTTTAAATTGTGTCTTCACTCTCTTCTTAATTATAACTATCTAAGACTTCATAAATCATCGATAGATCCTATATATTCTAATCATAATTCTTGACTTCACATTTCAAATTCAAGGTAGAGTTAAGATTAAGTTCGAGGGAGTCATTTTGAGAAGTCTTATACAATTGTTTATATCGTATTTTATGACTTGAGTAAATGAGTATGAGAATGCCGAGAGTTGAGTTCATATTTCAAAATTAGTATGAGGGGACCAAGTATTCCCAAGTATGTAACACTTTTACATTTTAAACAATAGGAAACCTTGATTTCTAAATGAGTTCATGAGAAGTTTTTAAGCATTATCTCTTTTAAGAGAACCTTTTGAGTAATAATCTCAAGTTGAAGATGAGTTATGTTTTTAATAATATTATCATGAGTTATATATATTATTTGGATTAGTATTGAGCACCAATATGGAATGGTTCTGATAACTCAAAATCCGCATAAACCATGTATGCCAACATGGGTAAAGGGTCATACTTTTTAGATAATTCCTTATTGCTTTAAAGCATAGCTTAGTGGATCCACTTAGTTGAGGATGTCTTATACTTCGACAAGGTATAGGACAGTTCTGGCAGTGTGGGCGAGACGTTGTATCATCACGTAGCTCATAGTTATGGTTGTTTGTTAAGGAATCCCTCATATAAGAGTAACGAGTTTATTGATGTATTTTTATGTAAATTTTAGTTATTATCTACTATTTTAAAGCTTTTCATATATATATATTGCATCTTTATTGTTGCATTCATATTGAGTTGAGTTGAGATGAGTCAAGGTGAGTATGTTCACTTTTTTATCAGTTTATCTTGTATCGCCATGTTCAGTGTTCCCCTTAAGTTGAGCCCTATTTTCTCTGAGTTGAGTTGAACTATGTTTCTTTGAGTTAAGTTGAGTTGAGTGTGTTGAGAAGAGGTAAGTATGTTTCCTTTCCATCAACTCAAGCTTATGTTTATGCTTTAGAATTCCCCTTACCTGCTTGTACATTCCATGTACTGACGTCATTTTTCCTGCATCTTTTATGATGCAGATACAGGTATTCAGGGTCATCAACAGAAGCTTCGTTGATACCACTTGCCATTCTATACAGCTTTTGTGAGCCTTCTTATATTCAGGAGTACTTTACATTTATCTTACAGTTAGTAGTTTTGAGATGTCGCGGGTCTTGTCCCCATATCCTTCTGTAATAGTAGAGGCTTCATAGATAGACAAAGTTGAGTAGTTTTTAGTATGTATCTTCCTTGAGTTATTTTTACAAACTCTGAGTTATCTATTGAGTATTGTTCAGATTACTTTAAAGTTAAGTTTATTGAATTTAACTCAGTTTTTAAGCTTTTGTATGCTTTAGTTAGTCTTCCCCTTGTAGTCAGCCAGGATAAGGGTTCGCTTAGGGACCTATCAATGGTTCTCTAGTGTCGGTCACGTCCAGGGTGTAGACTCGAGTCGTGACATTTTAGCTCTTGCCCCTCTATTGGTTTGAGGAGGATTAGTAGAAGGATTATGAACTAAGCCTTCAGTGCGCAAGGAAGGAACATGATTAGGATTAGGACAATCCTTCACTTTATGATCGAAGCTCCCATAATAGAAACATGCATCAGAAGTTCACCTGCAGGAACCATAATGATTCTTTCCACATTGTGCACAAGTGGGAACGTGAGGCTTGCCTTGGCCATAATTTGGAGTGCTAGCTGTAGAAAAATCTGATTTGTTTTGCTTATGTTGAGCTGACCATTTAACACTACCAGCCTTAGAATCATCACACCTTCCCCTTTTGGATGGACCTCCAAAATCTGATCTAGGCTTTCAGAATTTGCTTTCATTTCTACTAGTTTCTTCCTTATTAGGTCTTTCCCAAGTAAAAGCAGTAGACACTAATTTACAAAAGTTCTCATGTTGCAGGATTACCACATTCTTTCTGATGGAATCATTCAAACCATCTTCAAATCTCCTGCACTTGTTTTTTTTTCTCTTTAATAATACCTCCAGCATAACGAGAGAGTCTTAGAAACTTCTATTGATACTCAGCAATAGACATGCCTCGTTGCCTTCAATTCACAAATTCCTTTTTCTTTGCATCATAATAAGCAGGTGGGACATACTTCATACGAAATTCCATAAGAAAGTCATCCCAAGTAAGAACATGAGGTTTTACCTTGGAATTTGGAACACTTACCCACCAAGCGTAAGCATCCTTGTAATAGTGAGATAGCACACTTAAATTTGGCAACATTTGAACACTCCAACTGCTTAAACACTCTCTCCATGCGCTCCAGCCATTGTTTAACAGTGCTAAGTAAAAATCTCAATAGAATAGTCATAAACATAAGCATATCATCATCCATGGAAAAGCACAATTAAGTTACTAATCCTAGTTAAGACATCATAGAATATCTCTTTAAGTCTTGAATCATGCATGAGTGAGAAAACCTATCACCAAACCATGATCCCTTAATGTGAGAAAATCTTTCATAATTCATACATAGGTGAGAAATTCCTTTCACAATTAATCGATGCTTATCTTAAAGCAATCTAATCATGGACAGTCCTTTTTTATAAATCATGCATAAGTCATGAAAATATCATTCATTGATTCATAACAATTCTTTAAATTTATGCAAATTAGGGTTCATAGTAAAAAATCATGATCAATGCATGGGTTCACATGAAATTTATTGGAAAGCATATGATGAACCTAAATAATCATAATATGATAAAAATCAACAATTTAAAATCCATATAAATAGAACCCATGAGGAATTGAATGAAAACCTAACTAATTTAGGGAAATTGAATTGGAGAATATTTTGGGACTCAATGGATGAATGAAACCTATTGATGAACTCCCTACATACATTGATCTTGAATCCCTAAGCAGTTGATGAAGAAGGGAAACTTGAACTTGAAGAACCCTAGCTTCTTCTTTCTTAATATAGAGAGAAGATTTTTTGAAGAAAATCTTGGAGAGGATTTGGGAATTTGATTGAACGAGAGACTTGGAGAACTTTAAAAGTGTGAAGAGTACTTATAGTGCTTTGAATTAGGGGTAAAACGATGTAGTATAGGCATAAGGTACATAGAAAAAGACCTAAATACCCTTTAAAATAAATACCGGAAAGCTCTACGGTTGTGACCTGCTGTCCGTAGGTCTTTACATGGGTCGTCCTAATCAATCGTAGACCCATCTTCAGAAATTCAAATATTCAATCATTTTCCACGAGACCTTTCTATGATCCATCGAGCTGTCTACGGCCCATAGGCCTCATTCATAGAACACAAGTTTCACTCCAAAATTTTACTTATTCTGGAACACATCTATGGAACCTTCCTATGGTCCGTAGAACCAACTACAACCCATCAAAACCTTCTGTAGACTTGTGGTCCTAAATCAAATCTCTGAATCATTCCTACGAATTTCATCCACGACTCGTGAACCTTCCTACGGTTCGTCCTGTTTGTTCGTAGGTCAAACTTTAGAAACTTGAAATCCTTTCTACGACTCGTAGGACTTCCTATGATCCATAGATTGGATTCGTAGTTTCCCGCAGGTAAAATTCTGCATTTTTGTTTTCTTTATGACTTTCAAACTTCTGAGGTATTACAATCCCCTTTTTCATTTTCTTAAAAAAACATAATATATGTTTCTTATATCATACGAAATGTTAAAAAATTTCTAACATTTTGTCCATTAATTAGAAAATATCAAAATAAATAATTGTGATAAGTTAATAACATGATAAACCATGAAAGATAGCACACATGATGTTCATAACTAATCTATATACAAAAATAACTAATTATACAGTTCTTGAGTTCTCAACTATTGTTCCTTCTTGCAATTCTTTAGGTTGTCTTTTTCTTTTTAAATACTCTTGAAATTATTTCCTGACAATGGTGAGGTAGGATCTTCTTCATCAACTGTTGAGGCATCAATTTTCTTTATCGTGTTAGGTGTCTATGCGACAGTGATCAATGTACCTTCAGTGAAATCCTATATATATAAAAAATAGAGATTTTTAAACTTAGTTTTGAAGGACCATTGTGTTTCTATTCATTAAATGAATGGACAATGTAAGAATATTAATAATATGTTGTAAAATAACTGTGAATTTATGATCGTCAAGACTAATTTGGTTATCATTTAAGTCTTGATCCTGAAAAATGTGTACAAAAAATAATTTAGTTCAATCATAAAAAATCAAACCTAATAAATGTTTGAATATAAAATAATACTTTGAATCTCTCTGCATGTGAAGGAGGCTTGTATAATTCAATAATATCATTGTCGTCAGTAAATACAACAACTCTGAATACTTCATCTTGACTTTGACTGATTTTTCTCTTTTATATTTCTATTTATGTTTATATTTAAATTAAATGGTATTATCTGGATATGTAGTTCAATTCGTAAGTTAAAGAAAGGTATGTAATTCATAATTTGAAGTCAAATAGACGGAGGTAAACTCTTAATAATTAGATGTAACACTATGAATTGCATGAATTGTACAAATGACCTATACTCTGTTATTGCCTGAGAATTTGAAATTTTATTTTTGTTATTTTTTAGGTGTTGATATGAAGGAATTACATGTTAAATTGCATCAGTCAATATAATGTGTAAAATTATTGGTTTTGAAAAATGTAATCCAGGTAAACTATTATCCAAAAATTGTCGCAATCCCTCGACTCTATGTTTACATCAATTCCTAACTTATACTAAATCTCATAATAATTGATAAGTGTCCAACTTAATCACAAGAATAAAAAACTTATGATAGGAGAGATCAGGGGTGGACCAACGTGGTCTCCAAGGGGTTCACTTATGAATTGGGGATTTCGACTCATTTAGGGCTTGATATTCAGGAAATTAGTGTCCTCAATGCCTATTTTATGCTCATAACTGCTGTTAAAATGTCAATATGCAGCAATAAAGGAAAAAGAGCAAGTCAAGGACACTATGAGGCAAAAAGGAGCGAAAAAACTGAAGAAGTTGAAGGAAAGCAAAGTTGGGCCTCGCCAAAGCCATTCAGTGAGTCGCCGAGTGGACCTTCAACTCACCCAATGTTCCAGCATGCAAGCCAATGGACAAGACCAACTTAGCGAGCAAATGAGGAGTTCGGCAACGCGTCGAGTTGATCGGCGATGCCGATCTCAATCGCCGAAAGTTACAAAACAAGTTGGTTGGAAGACACGTCAAAAAGGCGAGAAAAGGAGCACTCGACGCATCGCCGATCAGGTCGGCGAGCCCGACTTACTTCGCCGAGTGACTCCGATGCCGAAATTCTGGGAAAGTATAAATGTTATTTTTCAAAAGAAGAGAAGAGTTCTAAACAGTTCTAAAACATTTCACCCTGCTGGGTTTTTGATCTTTTTACACATTTGAGCAAGGATTTAGAGATTGTGAGACTTTTAGCTTTAATTTGTGCATTTGGAGACTTGTGGATCGTTACCAAAGCTGATGGAAAACTTAGTTGGTAACGATTTCTTGTTCTTTATTATGTTTGGCTACAACCTTCATTCTTGGGGGTGTGATTATGTAGTTGAATTTGTTAATTAGCTAATGGGTATTTTGGGTTACTGATTTTATTGTTCATTTGATGTGGTTTTAATTAATTGTTCATAATTTAATTGATGAATTGTAGTTGCAAATGTAATTCTAGCTTAGAACTCGATACTTGCTTGAGAAAGAAGTGTTAGAGTCGAATTATTAGTTGATGACCGCTTTGATTGCATTGTTTTGAATCTAGCTTGAGAAAGTGGATTTGTTTGCAATCTTGCAAATCTAGCTCGAATGAGTGGATTGATTAAGGTTATGGATTGTCGATTGTGTTTCGCTTGTGAGGTTCGAAAAAACTCACTTGAATCGCTATAGTTGATTGAGAAATGGCTATTACACTCAAAACCTAGCCTACCCACTGATATTCAACAACTTTAAGTAACTCGTAATCACCCATTACACAAAAATTAGCATTCAACTTATCACACTCCCAAGAAACTCTCTATACTTGCTTACTTCTGTTTTTAGTAATCGTAAATTGGTTACCCAAATTCTCCCCATTTGATATTAATCATTCAAATTTCGTGATTTACTTTAGTGTTACAAAACTCCTACTTCTACAAATGATTAGAACACGATTTCACTTATTGATCGAATTCTTTAATGTATCACTCCATGTGGGATCGACCCTAACTCTTAGTTGGGTTTATACTTGTTAGTGACCGCCTACACTTAGAATTGGATGAAGTCGAACCCCCTCGGTAAAAAATTACATTGTATATATAAGGTAAATTTTTTGAATTTATGTTGATATAATAATTTTAAACCCCCTTATTAATAAGAAGTAAGATGTAGCATAGTGATAGATCTCCTTTTAGATTGGCCCTCACATCCAAGGTTCAAATCCCGTTGTGGTCATTTTAATTTTTTACCTTCCATCATTTAGTTTTAGGACCAATCTTTCACGTTTAAAAAAAAAATAAAAGAGTAGATTTAAACCCAAAAAAATCCAAACGTGCTAAAAGGTCTCTGCTAACAGAACTAACTTTTCATACTTATAAATTATATACTAGTACTTCCTTTGAATTGTATTTTATCGGTTTATTCACACGTTTATAGTTTTATTTTTCGAACACCCAGAATGAAAATCTTGAATTCACCACTGGGAGAGATGCAATGAGAAAGAGCAAAAGTATAGAATTGAAGTAAACGCACAAAATAAAAATTCTAGATAAAATGTTATAGAGGGAGAGGTTATACAATTGGTACAAAGAAACAAAGAAAAATATATTTTTAAAAATGGCTAAAAAAAAGAGAGGTAGCTAAAGGAAGAAGAAGAGAAAATATATTATTGATATAAACACAAAAAGCAAAAGATAAGAAAAAGATTATAGAGGAGAGGGAGAGAGGGAGAGAGAAAATATACAATTCATACAAATACAAAAAAAATGCTTAAAGGACAGAGAGATAATGAGAGAGAGAGAGAAAATATTACTCGAGAAGATTTGGTGTTGTGCCCACAAATATAACTTAATTTGGTCCATAGCCATCCCATTTCTTTTTTATTTATTTTGTAGGTTTACTTTAAGAAAAAGTCAAAAAGTGGGGTTGGCTTGTGGGGTCAGGGGTCTTTTTAACACTTTAAAAACTTGGGGGTAAAATACAAGTTTTGAAAAATCATTTTCTTCCCAGCATTTCAAATATTAAATAAATTAAATCCCTCCAAAAATAAAGTATCCCAATATAAAAATAAAATTAATATATTGGGTTATCAGAAAACCCTTTTTCCGATGAAACTTCAGAACTTTGTTCTTCAATGTGGCTTTTGATCTTCCATATACCAGCTTTATCGATTTCGTAAACCTCCATAAAACACCTTTCTCCAAGAACCAACCTTTCCAATCTTCTATTCTTGAAACCATAAGCAAACGTAAGATCCCATAATAGTTCCTCAAGATTTCAAATGAAGTGAATCAGGTCTATTTTGTTCAATCTTCTTCCCCAAGTTCAGTTGAATCTTGTTCAATCGTCTTCTTCTCAGGTAAGTTTCATCATCGTATTTTCAGTAACTTTTAGTTCAATTCGATTTATTTTTTAATTGTGGTAGTGTAGTGAAGTTTAGATTTTTGCTTAAACTTTTGAAACTAACTTTTGAAAATTTGACTTTTTAGTTTATGTTTTTGATTCGGCATCGTTAATGACGTTTTGATTTGGCTAATGCATAGAATTTTTTTGAAAGTTTTATGTTAGCGATTTGAAAACTTTTACTGTATTTTGATCGATTTTTGAGTTTTATGTTTGCGATTTTACTGTTGATTTATGTTTGAACTATTACTTCTTTTGCATGTGTTTTAAATGTAAGCTTTGATTGTGCTAATAGACTAGTGGTTGATATTTTGATATGAAAATTTTATTTTTGCTTGTATATAGTACAATATGGCTAAAACTAGAGGCGGCATCATTAATCGATCTGGTTCTAATGCTTCTAAAAATAAGAAAAGGAAGGCTGAAGAAGTTTCCAAAGCTTCAAAAAAGAAAAAAATTGTTGTGGAAAAACATCAGTCAAACTCAGATTCTGATACAATGGCCGAGATTGACAACTACCAGGACAGCAGTGCCCAGTCTAGTGATGATGTTGAATCTAGTAATGATAAAAGTGACAGTGAAAATGAGAGTAGTAAAGATACCTAAACTAGTGATGAGGATGAAGATCACCTGTCTTTGCCAATTTGTGCAAAAGACATTTCTGATAAGTCGTATGATTTAAAGACATGGATAGATGAAGTAGGATCATTTCCAGCAAAAAATTATGTTAGAGCAAGGATGGTTGTTTATCGTGATTTATTAAATCTTCTAGTTCAAGAAAAAATTTATGTTGATTTTAAAGGTACTTGTTTTGGACACTTGAGGCATATTCCAGAACATTTCAAGTTCAATGGACAGATGGTCCATTATATGTTGTTGCGACGTGTGAAAAGTGATAAAAAAATTACATGAAATTTAGTTTTGTGTGAATGATAAGCCTACTTGTTTTGGCTTAAGAGAATTTGCATTGATTACGGGGCTGAATTGCGCAGCATACCCCCGTGATGCAAAATTGAAAAAAGTTCTTGAAAAGAAAGAGAAATTTTACTACAAGGTGACTAAGAATAAGTCTATTAGTGCTATAAAGTTGATGCATTTGATCAAGGGTTCCAAGTTGAGTAAGGAGCAGAAGTTGAAGTGCTTGTTGGTTTTGTTCGTCCATACGATGTTGCTTGCCTATGATCGATCTAAAATTATGGATTCAAGCCACATTAAGATGGTGGATGATTTAGATTTCTTTAATAGTTATCCATGGGGGAAAGAGATTTTTAATTTAACATTGACGTATCTGAAGAATAAAATCAATTTGAAGAAGCAGAGTGAAGTGTTTAATGAAAGAGGAAATGCATTGTATGCTGGGCATTTCTGGTACTTCAGATAAATTATGTAGTTGATTTATGATAAATTCTTATATATTTGTGTAGTATTTTATAGCCTCCATTTATTTATTTGTTCTTCTATTAATTTCAGGTTTCGATATATGAGTTTTTCCTCATCTTGGAAAGTGTGCCAAAATGTCCTTGGATTCTCCTTTACCCATTCCCCGTTTACTTAGATGACATACCACAAAAAATGATAATATTATCGAAGATGATCCATTTAAGTAAAAAGAAAAAAGTACAAAGGTACAAAGTTTATTTATCATTATTTAGCAATATTTATAAATTGGTGAATGTCATGCAATATTTGTGTATATACTTTTTTTGTAGGTTGTGCATCCATACCTCACACCTACTGTCCGTGAGATAAAAAAGAATTACTTGGCAACATTAAAGCCATATGTGGACGAAGTGAAGGATACAATCCTCGATGCTTTAAAGGCAAATTTGAAAGGTGTGATTGTCCTTACTTCATCAATAGAGAATGTGGAGGATGAGTATTTAAGTGATCACAATCCTAATCAACCTTGTGAGAATCTGTACCAAGTACTTCTAAAGATGAAAGTCTGTGTGAGCGTGTTGCATCCCTCGAGCAATCAATGATGGAAATTGTTGCTTATGTACGAGAGCAGAAATTGAGAAGAAATAAAAAGAACAATAAAAACAAAGGTAGATAAATTTATATATTATTTATGTAAAATAATTTATTTGTATTAATTCTTAGCCACTGATCTTGCAGTAGATGATGATAACTTTTCAACACCAACAGTTGATGACGAGATCCTTCCATTAGCTATAGTCGATGATGATCTTGCTGCAGTTTATGAATACTTTGCTCAAGAAGTTGATGAAGAGATGAAGGAAGAGGAGATGAAGGAAGAAGAGAAAGAACAAGATGAGGAGAAGATTACAGAAAAAGAAGAAGAGAACGTGGAAGAAAACGATGAAGAAAAAGAAGAGAACGTGGAAGAAAATGATGAAGAAAAAGAAGAGGAAAAGCTAGAAGAAAAGAAAGAAGAAAGTGAAGAGGAGAATCTGGAAGAGAAGAAAAATGAAGCAAGTGGAGAATACGAGAAATAACAACAAGAGGAGAAGATAACAGAGAATGAAGAAGAGGAAAAGTTGGAAGAAGAAGACTTGGCCACTGATGTGGTAGAACTGGAAAAAGAAATAGACGTGATGGGTATTGTGATGGAGCTTAATGGTGAGGTTAGTGCTGATGAGTAAGGGAATTTGTGGTTTTTATGATGGGTATTCCCTGGTGTTTTAAGATATTTTTGAAATAGTTGGTGTTTGATGACAATTGGTTTTTGTGATAGTTGGGTTTTCCCTGGTTTGAAGACAATTGGTTTTTTTAGATGGTTTTTTTAGACAATTAGTTTTTGAAATAGTTGGTTTTTAAGAATATGGTTAAAGTGGTTTGTTGTTTTGCTATTTTTGATGACAAAAATGTACATCTGACAGTTTAACATATTTTATTATGAAGGGTTTTCAAATTTCTTATTAATCTATGTCTTAAAATTATGTGATTTTTGCTATCATTGTTGATCTATTTAGTAGTCAATTATCGACAATAAACTTGTATGTCTAATACTATAGATTGTTATCACTGTTGATCTATAACATTATCGATCAAAAATAAAAGATATAAGAGTGCAATAAATAGAGAGAAATACTTTATTTATTTAGCACTACATTCCTGTTACACATTTGTTACACATTTCCAAAAAGCAAACACCAAAAATAAACCATACAATATAGCTTTTAGGCATTTTTCTTTTTCTTCTACCAAAATCAACCTTTCTTTTAGTTGATCTCTATCTATTTCAGCATCTTTTAGCAACACTTTCAAGTGATTCCTCTGCTCTTCGGCTTCTTTTAAGAAAGTCATTAGCAGATCCCTATTTTCTTCGGATTCCCGTAGCATTTTTAATATTTCAAATTTGGAAACGCCTTAAAAATTCGATGGGCTATTCGTTGATGATTCATTTTCAAGCCACCTAAAAAAGGAGCATATGCCAACTGCACAATTAAAGAATTGCCGACCTGGATTTGTATCGGTGTGTGACGTCCTCAACATAGCTGGATTACCACAATGACAATTGTAAGACTTTTTTGCATTGGATGTTTGAGATGCTTGAGACATTGTAAAAATGGAGGTGTTTGAGTTGTTTATGAGGGATTGCCTTCCTTTTATACAAAAAAATAATCAAATGTTACCGTTGAAAAGTAGCATTTGAACTTTTATTACCATTACTGTGAAATTTGTATATCAAAATATGTACTAGTTGTCAAGATATATAGACCCCTTAAACAATTGATGCATCTCTATGTGTGTGGTGTGTGTATGACCAATGAGATTTACACTCTTAGTAAGGTATATTCGGGTTTATATCTATGTTAAAGCATTGTCAATACTGCACCTACTAGAATATGACACTTATATATAGACCAAAACTAGTAGAATTGAAAAAAGACAATAATTAATTAATAATAAATTATGTTTTTGAAATTTATCCAATTAAATAAGTTTAAACAAGTCATATGATCATGTAAGAGTCCACATAAATTGGTTGTGGTGATTAGAGATGTATGAGGAAGACTTGTGGTTATACAATCAACATCCTTAGAACAATGTTTGAGAAAGTGTAAGTATGTTGTGAGGATGATCACATGTTGTTCAACCACACATTGTTGATTGCCACCCCTAATTTGTGCAGACTCATACATGATCACATGCTTATTTTAAGGATGTTGATTGTATAACCACACATAACAAGTGGCATACTTATGCTTTCTCAAACATTGTTTTAAGGATGTTGATTGTATAACCACAAGTCTTCCTTATACATCTCTAATCACCACACCCAATTTATGTGGACTCTTACATGAACATATGACTTGTTTAAACTTATTTAATTGGATAAATTTAAAAAACATAATTTATTATTAATTAATTGTTGTCTTTATTAAATTCTACTAGTTTTGGTCTATATATAAGTGTCATATTCTAGTAGGTGCAGTATCGACAATGCTTTAACATAGATATAAACCCGAATATACCATACTAATGTCAGAGTGTAAATCTCATTGGTCATACACACACCACACACATAGAGATGCATCGATTGTTTAAGGGGTCTATATATTTTGACAACTAATACATATTTTGATATACAAATTTCACAGTAACATATGATTTTTTTTATAATTCTTTAAGGGTCGTTTGGTAGAATGTATATTCAAATAATGTTTGTATTAGTCATTTTTGGATTAGTTATACTTAGATCATTTCTTATGGATAGTTTGATTTGGTGCATTAAAAATAGCATGCATGATAATAATAATACACATGCATTATAATACACAACTTCAGATCATGACTTTTTTTTACAACACTTCCTTCTTTAATCATTCTAATTCATGCATTAAAATCATTGCATCGCGAATACCATGAATTATCATATATTAATAATACATAGTTTAATAGAGAACGAATGGACTCGATACTAAACATTAATAGATAGCGTACAAAATGTATGTCATCTTTTGATTGATCTATATTAGATCATGACTAATTACGATAATAGCTGACACTGAATTGATCAAAATGCTGGCAGAAAAAAAAAAGTAGCTTGATTACAAAAACAAATTCAATCAAGCTTGTTTAAGATTTGTTGTTTTTCACACATGTAGTTCTCTTGTGTCCGGTTCTTTTACAAATTGAACATTTGTTCCTTCTCTTGCTCTTGAAATTCTCACCGAGGCCTTTGACACGTTTTCTTCTTTTTCTTCCAAGTTTGGTATCGACAAGAGGCGAAAGAATCTTCACATTAAGCAATTCTTCTGGCACACACCATTTTGACTCGAAAGGAACAACAGTAATAGAATCCATGTATGCAAGAAGGTATGCTTCAACTTTATACAAAGGCAAAGAGTATCATAGATGCTCATACCATACTCATTGCCAAGCTTCGATCGCAAAGCAGCCATCGCTTGAGCACAAGGTATCTTGATCAAGTCATATTCCCTACATGAACATGGCTTTTCCAGTAGGTCCACATAGGCAGTAACACCTGCACCGAACATGGTAAATTGATTGTCGTCCCCGGTTACATTCTCCACATACAAGGAGTCGCCCTCAATCATTTTTTTTCTTGCGACTTTTTCGGTAGCCGGCACCATTTGATTACCCATTGATTTGAGGATATATGCATGCCTCTCCCTAAATAATTCTCCAAACCTCTTAGCAATCGAATTAAATATAGATGCCACGGGATAGTCTCTTTCGTCTATAAACATAGCATTGAGTGACTCAGCGATATTTGTGGTCATCACATCATATCTATTGCCAGGAAAATGTTCCCTGCTCCAAGAAAATGTTCCCTGCTCCAGGAAAATCAAGGTTTCTTCTGGTTTTATATGTAAAAGTGTTGCATACTTGGGAATACTTAGTCCCCTCATACTCATTTTGAAATATGAACTCAAACTCTCCTCATTCTCATTTACTCAAGTCTTAAAATAAGTTATAAATAATTGTAGAAGACTTCTCAAAATGACCCAAAGGACTCCCTCGAACTTTACTCTTAACTCTACCTTGAAATTAGAAATGTGAATGCAAGAGTTATGATTAGGATATATAGGATCTCTCAATGATTAATGAAGTTTTAGATAGTGATACTTAAGAAGAGAGCGAAGACACGATTAAAAAGAACTTAGACGGAATGAAAGACGGAAGAGAGACGGAGGCGGGCGACCCTGGCGCATTTGTGGCGTAGGGTTCCATCCCCTAAACTTCTCAAGCCTATTTATGGTGCATTGCAGGCACGGGGCGCCATCCCTCTTGGTGCCTCAGTGGCGCACCGCCCCACCCTTTGCCCAGAAAAATTCGACGAATTTTTCTGTGATCAATTCAAGGCCTAACTAATCTAGAATCAAACGATTTCCTTCCAAACTCATTTGGATTCTTAAACTTAACATAATTACAACGAAATCCACTCAAAACCAACCAAGAACAACACTCATTTGCAAGACCCTCACTTCAAGGACTCAACAAAACTCCATTATTAAAGAATGAAGCACAAAACTTCAACAACTCAACAAGATTCTCAATATACTCAATCTTATGGACAAATTCATAAAAGAAACTCATGATTGGCATGAGGTTGAACAAACCCATCACTATGAAAACTTACATACCTCAAAAGAATCAAGTTCTAGGCAAAAATCCTCAAAGCTTGCAAGAATCTTCTTTTTCTCCTCTTGAACTTCTCTCTAAACAAACCCCAAGATCTTTTGGAACGACTAAAAATGATTCCAATCAGTTTAGACCCCTAAAAGAGTGAAGAATCGTTTGGGCTTAGTAGGGTAAGGAAAAGACCAAAATACCCCTCCTTAAAAATGGATGAATTGCTTTAACTAGATAGGCTGCACTAAAACGGGCATATCTCCTTCATCTGAACTCAGAATTTAGCAAACTCGGTGGCGTTGGAAAGAGGACTCAACGACCTTTGATTTAATACTTCATGGGACACCTAACTCATCATGTGCTGAAAGTTATGGTTTTTGAATTTGACCCAAAACTAACAATTGAAGAGTAACTTGTACCAATCTCAATTTAGCTCTTTCTAATTTTGCTCTTTCTAAATTTGGATCTTTCTAAGACCGAGGTGTTACAATATCTCCCCCTTGGAAACATTCATCCTCGAATGAGACACTCTAAATAGAAATAAGGGTGGAAACATCAACACCTAACATGCAATTTAACACAACTTAGCCTTTCAATTTAAAGAGTACCAAGAAAAGAATTAGTACCTTAGTTTGGAATATCTCCGGAAGCAAAGAGATGTGGGTATCTATTCTTCATATCATCCTCAGCCTCCCAAGTATCTTCCTTAACAAACTAATTCCTCCACAAAACCTTAACTGATGCAACCTCATTGGTTCTAAACTTGCGAACCTAACGATCAAGAATCTTAATGGGTATCTCCTAATAAGATAGTTTGTTCTTAATACCGATATTCTCAGTAGGTATAATAAGTGAAGAATCATCCATACACTTCTTCAACATAGAAATGTGAAACACCGGATGGACTGCTGCTAACTCTGACGGTAGCTCCAACTCATAAGCTACATTGTCAATTCTCTTGGATATCCTATAAGGACCAATATACTAGGGAATAATCTTCCGTTTCTTACCAAATCTCATAACACCCTTCATGGGTAAAACCTTCAAGTAAACCCAATCATCCACCTCAAACTCCAAGTCTCTTCTCCTAACATCTGTATAGGATTTTTGATGACTTTGTGCTGTTTTCAACCTTTCTTGAATGGTCTTCACTTTCTCCATCGCTTGATGAACCAAGTCTTGTCCTATCAACCCAGCTTTACCAACCTCAAACCATCCAATAGAAGACCTACATCTTCTCTCATAAATAGCCTTATAAGGAGCCATTTGGATGCTGGAGTGATAATGGTTGTTGTAAGCTAACTCTATGAGAGGTAAGTAATCATCCCAACTACCTTTGAAATCGATCACACAAGCCCTCAACATATCCTCTAAAGTCTAAATAGTACACTCTGCTTGACCATCAGTCTGAGGATGGAAAATGGTACTAAGGTTCACCTTTGAACCCAAATCTTTCTGCAAAGACTTCCAAAATTGTGCGGTGAATTGTGCACCTCTATCTGAAAACATAGACACATGAACTCTGACTATCTCTTGAATATAATCTGGCATAATCTTCTGTTGAATAGGTAGTCTTTACCGGCATGAAATGGGTTGATTTAGTCATCCGATCTACAATCACCCAAATCGAATCATGCTGCCTACGAGATTGTGGCAAACCAGTAATGAAATCCATATAGATCATCTTCCATTTCCATTCCAAAATATCTATATTTTGAGCCATACCACCGGGCCTTTGGTGTTCTACCTTGACTTGATGGCAATTCAGGCACTTAGCAACGAACTCTGCAATACACCTCTTTATACTACTCTACCAATAGACTTCTCTCAAATCACGGTACATCTTTGTGGAATCGGGATGGATTGAATATCTAGAGTTATGATCTTCCTCCATGATCCTCTCTTGGAGCTCATCCACCTTTGGTATACACAATCTACCTTAATACCTTAATACACAATCTCCCAATTGTTCAAAACCCATCACTTTCTGCTTATGAACATTCACCTTTAATTAAATCAAAATGGGGTCTTGGTCTTGTTTCTCCTTCACCTCAGACACTAATGACGATTCAGCCCCATTCATCACCACCACTCCACCTTCATCATTGGAATTTAACAAACAGACTTTCAAGCGTGCAAGTCTGTGCACATCTCTAGCTAATTCTTTCTTGCCTTCTCAACATGGGCAGTACTACCCATAGATAACTTGCTCAAAGCATCAGCAACAACATTAGCCTTACCTGGGTGATAAAGAATACGCATGTCATAATCCTTGAGTAACTCCAACTACCTCATTTGTCTTAGATTAAGCTCTTTTAGACTGAAAACATACTGAAGACTATTGTGATTGGTGAACACATCTGCATGAACACCATAGAGGTAGTTACAACATATTTTCAAGGAAAATATTATTGCTGCCAACTTGAGATCATGAGTCGGGTAATTCTTCTCGTGAATCTTAAGCTGTCTGGAGGCATAAGCTATAACTTTTTCATTCTGCATCAATGCACAACAAAAGTTGAACTCTAGATGTGTCACAATACACAACAAAGCGTCATGTACCCTCCAGTAGGGTCAACACTGGTAGTAGGTAATCGGGTTTTCAATTCTTGGAAGCTTTTCTCACAAGCTTCAGACCATTGAAACTTTACTATTTTCTGAGTCAACTTAGTCAATGGGGACGAAATAGACGAAAACCCCTCGACAAACCTTTTATAATAACCAGCCAATCCCAAGAAACTCCTTATATCAATTAGAGATGTGGGTCTAGGCTAGTTCTGCAGAGCTTCAATCTTTTGAGTGTCAACTCGGATCCCTTCACCAGAAATAATGTGGCCTAAGAACGCCATAGACTCAATCCAAAACTCACACTTGGAAAATTTAGCATACAAATCTTTATATTTGAGAGTATCGAAAACTATTCTGAAATGACTAGCATGATCCTCCTCATTCCGCGAATAAATCAGAATTTCATCAATAACACTATAACAAACATGTTAAATATGGCTTAAATACTTTATTCATAAGATCCATGAACGTTGCAGTAGCATTAGTCAAGTCAAAAGACATAAAAGAAACTCATAATGACCATAACGGGTCCTGAATGTTGTCTTTGGCCTGTCACTTTCTCTCACTCTCACCTGATGATAGCCAGATCTGAGGTCTATCATAGAAAAACAAGTGGCACCCTGAAATTGATCAAAAAGATCATCAAGTCTCAGAAGGGGATACTTATTCTTTATGGTGACTTTGTTCAACCGGCGGTAATCACTACACATCCTAAGAGAACCATATTTCTTCCTCACAATTAAGATCGGAGCTCCCTAAGGTGAGACACTGGGTCAAATAAAACCTTTATTAAGAAGATATTTCAACTCAGTTGGAGCCATTCTATATGGCGAAATAGAGAGAGGTCGAGTATTAGGAAGAATGTCTATACCAAAGTATATTTCTCTCTCAGGGAGGACTCTAGGAAGATCATTTGGAAAGACCTTTGGAACTAATTGGATAGGCGGTGTCTCAACAATAGAGTCATTAACTCGGACTAAGTAATAGATGCACCCATTGAAAACTAACTACTGGCCTTAAGGTACGAAATGAAATGCCCTTTAGGCACTGCTGAACTACTCATCCACTCTAAAATAGGCTCATTAGGAAACTGGAACTTAACTACTCAAGTTCTACAATCAACTGAAGCATAACAAGCATGAAGCCAGTAGAATAACATGAAAGTCCACCATGTCTAACTCGACTAAGTCAACCATGGTGTCCTTGTGATTGACAGAGATGAAACAATCACGATAAACTCTCTTGGCTAGAATAGACTCACCAATAGGTGTGGAAACACTTAAGGGATCAAGAAGTCGCTTGGGAAGAATATCAAACCTCCTAGCAATATACGGAATCACAAAAGATAGACTTGGATCAAGTAATGCATACACATCAAAAGTAAAGACTTTGATCATACCACTGACAACATCTGGTGAATTCTCCTGCTCTTGGCGACTGGTGATAGCATACAGATGGTTTTCTCCTCCGTTTGTCCCTGAAGTAGCTCCTTTAGGTGTAGTTCTGTCAAGCGGAGCCGCTGAAGAAGATTGGACTCTATTACCCACATTACCATTACCCTGCCTGTTCTTAGGGCACTCTCTCATGAAGTGACCTGTCTGACCAGACTTGAAGCAACCAATGGATCCATCACGACACGCTCCTGGGTGGTTCCTACCATACTTAGCACATGTAGGAGTCCAGTTGGCCTATTGTGCCACACTACCATGAGATTGCGTAGGTCTAGCTCTAAAGTTCTGCGAATTTTGATTCCTGAACTCACCTATGTTCTTTGGTGCAGGTGCACTAGTTGGCCTTTGTTAAAAAGATGACTGGTTCACATTTCCAATCTTCTGCTGTCCGGACTCATTACATATTGTCTTAGCCTTCTTGCTGCGGAACTCTTCCTATCTCTTAACTTGTCTTCCTCAACCTGCTGCACATGGATCATAATCATTGTTATGTCCATGTCCCTTATCAACATAGCAGCCTTACCCTCTTTGCTTGACAAGCGGGATATTCCAGACACAAATAGGCTTATCATCATCCTCAATCAACAACCATCTCCGGAGCATAACGGGACAGTTGAGTGACCTTGAGGGTATACTCACGGACTCCTGCTTAAGAGTGAGAAATTTTGTTATCTTTGCCTCTCTCTCAACTCACCAAAATCACTCCTTCGGAGCTTTCCCTTTATGAACGGTCTCGAAATGCTTCCCCGCTATCAAAAATAGTATCACAACGTTAATACGGTCGTTTAGACACCAAAATCACAACAAACAGAGATGGGTCAATTTTGGAGTCAAAACGGGAATCGTGGGACCCGCGCAGGAAATTCCGAAATTAACCCCAAAAGTGGGTCCTAACTAGTTCCCCCAGCTCATGCCCCAAAATGGGACACAATTTGGGGCTCGGGAACAACACAATATCAACAAGCAACTAAAACCCAATTTTTCTCAAAATTTAGAAATGGGACAACAGTGCATTTACTAAAAACGAGCGGTCTACAGTAAAATCTGATGACACCACAATGTTCTCCTCGAAAAACCACTCAAGATAGCCTCAAAAATCACCAAAATCGGATCTAAAATGGCTAAGAAAACAAGTCTCAAAAA